>PVJA010002071.1:0-26115 GCA_004027025.1 Myocastor coypus
TTTTCCCCTTTTTTTTTTTTTTTTTTTTAAATTGACATATTGCATATTGTCCTCACAATCGTTCTACAGAGTACAGTGTGTGGGCATGATGCACCTCCCTATTGATATTGCTTAGGAAAAAAAAGGAAAAGAATATACTTCTCTTTGGACTAAGAGGAACCACATACATACACAGTCAAATGTTCTGCAATTGTAGTGGGCCACCAGTGAAGCTTGTTATGTTGGAGGCTATTGAATCTGAGCCTCCTAAAGCTCATCTCACCAATCTAGCTCTGCGTTTCATACATAGTAATTAAGCACTTTCTTTTTTTCTTGCTACGTGGTCAAGGACAAGTCGAAGCAAGACCTGTATAACAAAACAATCTTTTTTTGTGTGTGTCTTCCAGGGTCAAATCCCCTCAGGATTAAGTTTGGGACCATAGACAGTATTTTGTAGAACTCTTGTTAGTGTCAGCCTTCAGAACGAGTCATGGCCATTGCTTGGCCATTTTGCTTTCTGTGAAAACCTGAGAGAATGTTTTTCTCTGGGTGACTCTCCTTAGATGCACTATAGTTCATTCATCCCTTTCCTCTGAGGTCCCATAATCTCCTTGACCAGAAAATTTGGGACACCTCTGAGTTATAGGATATTACAGCACAGGTTCTCTTATATCCTGGGTCCTTATTGACCTTGAAGGGCTAGGGCCAAAATACTGGCTGTCCTTATAGCCCTTCTTTTTCTCCAATTTTTGGTCTGTTAACTTACATTCTTAACCCTCCAGTAGAAAAGCTTCATGATACTATTACTCTATAACATAGGTACTGGGCTTATCATCACTGGCTTTCTGAGTATCAAATATCTTTGACTTAGCTTGGAAATGATATTTTCTGACCATCATTGATATTCTAATAACTTTCCATACAATGTGATATAAGCAGTTACACAATTTTGACACAGATATTTGGAAATTCAAAGAAATACAAAATTATATTTTAAAAGTTTAAACTTCATAAAATCTACTTCACTTTTGCATAACAAAATATTTAGAAGTCTATAAGAGGGTAAGAACTATTATGAGAATTGTACATGGTTAAATGTGTTGTTGGCTCTCAATTCACAGTCAAAAGAGAACTGCCCTTTTCTCAATCATTGATTCAAAATCCAGCACATATTTTCTGAGCATCTAATTTGTACAAGGTAATGTTCTAAAATGTTAAGTGGCACAGGCTCTGGTTTTATGGTGCAACACTTTAGTGAGCGTTGGAAAGCACATACATGTTATGTAGCAGATTAATAGGATATTAAAAATTCTATGAAAAATGAAAGAACACTTTAAAAGTTTTGACTGGTGTGATGGCAAAATATCTTTGAAAATGATGAGTATTTTGTCTTGTATGCATTTCCTTAGCGAGATGTAACAAGTGAGGATGCCCCAATGGATTCATTTGCTTTTGAATTGGATACTTTCTTTCTGAGATTATATCCTTAAATGAACATGATAGAGAAACCATACTTGTAGAGTTCTGAAATTGCACATGTTTTCACATGCATATCCAATTTAATGTAACTTAACGTACTGCAATTGCATTTGTTTGTTGTAAATTTAAATGAAACTGGCAGAGAGAGAACCAATTGGGCATGGGTAAGTTTGTATTATCGTAGCTTATGATTCTTGTACAATCCTTCATTCCTCAGATCATACTGGTCTGGAAGTGACAATGTCATCATAAGAGTAATAAAAGCAGCAATAAGTACCTCAGCTCACGCATCCATATATATTAAGAACAAAAAACCTTACAGGCACACATACTATTCTTTATGTATGTTACTTTACTATGGCAGAAAAAGTATTGCCCAGGAAAATAATAGTTGCACAAAGCTTCAATACTCCTTCCCAAGTTTTTTGAAAAATAGTATCTAAATAATTATCAAACTGGTAGACATTTCATTTGGTAGTAAACTGTAAACACAAATGTATATAGAGAAAAGGGTATGCATACACACACACACACACACACACACACACACACACACACACACAGCCCAATACAGAGCTCAAAATAGTAACTTAAAAATGACAAACAAAATGAACTAACTTGATCTAGTTATTGTCTCATAAGTAAAAATTGATTTTTAGTTTCCTATAGGCAGTACAAATCAAGTGAAGCATCTTAACCAATACCTTGAGATAACCTATTTAAAATTGTTTTATGAGCTAAGGTGAGTTGGGAAAGATACTGAGTGATAATACTGAACACAAATATACTTCTGTAATTCATCCACAAGGATAATATTTTGAGAAGATATTGAGAAAATATTAAAGATATATTTGAAGAATAATTAAATGATTTAAATGAATGCTCATATAGATTATAAACAAAAATGACTTTTTCTTTTCTTCTTCTTTTTTTTTTTTTTTTTGAGTGTCTCACTGTGTTGTTCATACTGGCTTTGCATTCACTGTGTAAAACAGCCTGACCTGGAACATATGTTGATCCTCCACCCTAAGTCTCTCAAATACTGGGATTACAACAGTGAGCCCTTATATCCACCTCAGGAGGACTGTACTATTTTATCATTTCCAATTTCAGAATTTGTACTGATTGCAGTTTCAAGAGTTAATATTGGAGAAGCAAATTTTCTCAGCAAATATTTTAAATATTAACGTTTTTTATTGTCTGTGGAACATTCAGTCAGAGACAGCACTTTGTAGGAAGTTAGAAGAGGAATTACTGTAATATTTAGGAGGGGACAATTTTTCATAGATATTTAAAGCCTTATATTTAGATATACTTAATCTAAACTCTTAGCCGGGCGTGGTGGAGCACGCCTGTAATCCCAGCACTCGGGAGGCTGAGTCAGGAGGATCGGTGCGAGTTCGAGACCAGCCTGAGCTACAAAAGTGAGCTCAGGACCAGCCTCAACTGCATAGCGAGACCCTGTCTCAAAAAGACAAAAAAAAAAAAAATAAACTCTATGTAAAGTAACAAGAAGATATCAACATATGAATCTGCAGGATGATAAACGAGGAAGATAGGAAAGGATCTTCCTGAAAGAGAGGAAATGTCTAGAAAGCAAGAAAATGTTTAGTTTAAAAACATATAATAACTAGAATAAACAATGTGCTCAAGGGATTAAAACATACCGAATATAGCATTTTTCAAGAGGACTGTAACATAATTTGATTTTATAAGGCTCTTCAAGGAGGACAATGAAGACATATTTTGAGTCATAATCTTTTAGATGTTTAATATTTTGGGACTTCCTTTTATTTTAGCTTTATTCAGTCTCAAATGTTCTAAGGTCTCAATGTATCCAGTATTAAATGCGGGGTTTAAGGATCTCACTTTATAGTTCATCTTCTCTCTTGAAAAAGACTAACAATCCTCTCTTCATACCCCTAAAACCATGTCAAAGGAGATGACTCCAGGACCCACACACATAAACAGGGGCCAGGCTGGGACTGCTTCTGACACTTTAAATTGACTCAGAGATATGGAGGTGTTAGTGGTCATTGCTAGTTTTCAGCATATTCTATTTATATTTTATAGCAAATACGGTCAGCAAAAATTACACCCTTAAGGATTCAGAAACATGATGTGTGGAGCGTCCTTTACAAGACTAAGCTTGATAAATGAAACTGATTTTATTTAGAATAATGATGAGGTAAATGTTTGTAGTAGAAAAGTCATAACTTTAACATACAGAAAATATGCAGGAACAGTTAATTATTTATATTTTATACATAGATTTTTCAATGCTATTTCCTTCTTCAGTTTTTGTTCTTAATTTCTTTGTTCTCTGATGAAATTCTACTTTTGTTCTTTATATCTCTAATTTCATTTCCTTCCTGATTTATTTTTTACTTATCCCCTTCAGCATTTTTCTTAGTCTCTTGTATCCTAATTCAATTATGTTACCTCTTTTTTCTTAGTCAATCAAATCTTCACAGCCTTGTTTATTAAAAAGTACAACATTTGTTGAATTTAAATTATAATATTATAATATTTCTTTTTGTGCAATTTATTTATACTTTACCTGTAGCTCTTCATTCTCCTTTTCCTTTGGTCTAACTTTTATGATTCTTATGCTCTGCAGTAATTTTGAAATTAAATATTCAGATACCAAGATTTGTATGACTTTGGTCTCACCGTTCATGTGGTAAAGTCTGGGCTATCAGTAGTTACTGTCTTCCTCAGATGAGTAGCTACAAACTAGGCTAGTGTTTGCACTTTGTGAAGCAGTTCTTATCTGCAATCCACTTGCAAAGATTTCCTGTTCTAATCCTCTGTCTGGCTTTGGTTTCTCAAACATGGCAGAAACCACTTTCCAAGTGTGATGTTTTATTATCAATTTACCTTCTTGGTTAATTTTTTAAAAGTATAGATGTGCTATTATACCCTGTCATCAACGGTTTTTATAAAGAAACTTTGGAACATACAACAATTAATATTTCAATTCAAATACAAGATGAACTAATAATTCACTTACCTGTGTAAGGAGCAGATGAAGAAATCTATAAAACATTATGAATGTGGATAATCGTGGGAAGAAAGATGTCTCTCTGTTTGCTATGTCTAGATCTTCTACATCACACTGACATGATGATCTCAGGTGAACTTACCTTAAGGACTAAAAAGCAAAAAAAATTCAATTAGCATAATGCCTGAAAATAGGTGTAGGAATAACCTCTTCATTTTATGCTGACCTCAAAAGAGAATGAAGTCAGCTTCCTTTCCATTCTTCAGACACAGTGGTAAAAACATCGTAGGTGTAAAATATTCACTGTATTTGCATGTGAGCCACTCACCCTTACCACATTTGTGGGATAAGTGACTCACATACAAGCACAGTGAGTATTAAAGTTCACAGTAAAAAATACTGTCTCACAAAGTACACACACAAACACACACACACACACACACACACACCCTTGTACCAACAGTTGAGAATGTAATTAATTCTAATCAGTATATCTATGGTCCCAATAAATTTAAAGGGAAAGCACTTAGATTGATTAGGGGAAAAAAATAACACCAAAGGAAGTGTTTAATCTTGTTTACTGTTTTAGTTGCTTTTTCATCACTGGAACACCTACATGTGAGCATGAGTGCATTTCATGTGCATAGGAATGAAATGTGTGTGTGTGTGTGTGTGTGTGTGTGTGTGTGTGTGTGTAAATGTAAAGAATACAGTCCCCTTTGTATCAATATTTTGACAACATGTTAAATTTCAGAAACAAACCCTAATAAGCACAGTGGAATCATTTGCTGAATGGAGCCCAAATTTGTTTTATTAGGATGAAAAGTGTAGAACAGAAAGAATTTAGCAAATATTGACTGTCACAAGTTAAAAATTGGTATGGTGTCTGAAAATGTCTTTCTATAGAACATTACCTGGTAAGTGAAAGAGTATAGTCCTAGCAGAAAACGTTAAGGTGAATTTTATTTATTTCACGGTTGGTTTCTTATAGAACTTTCTCAACTAAGGTTGTAATTAGCAGTCAAACCAGTGAAGCATTTTGTAGCTGTGTCACAAACATGTGTTCATTTAACAAAGGAAAACAATAGCCAGATATTTGGAAGAATTTCTGTGTACTTCTTCCCCTTTTTCTCCTTCTTAATATATACTCAGAATGGAGGAAAGAGGATAAACAAAGTGCCGTGCCAACCTGGAAAGACTATTAAAAATCATTTAAAATAATAGGAATGAAAATGAAATCATATGCTGTGACCCAGAACGGTTCTGTAATTAAATTTACTGGGGCAGAAAATTTACTTTGGGAATGAGTATCACCTTTTGACAATATAATATATTTCAGTATAAACACAAATCCATGTTATCTTTCCATTTGTTCTATGTTATGTGTTTAATAGAAGTACCTTCTTATTAAGAAACCTTTATGAAAAATATGAAGATTTTTTTTCTTTTTTTAAAAATGTATTTGGTACTGGGGTTCACTTTGTATCTTAGACTCATAATGATCCTCCTATTTTCAGCCTTTCCAGTGCTGTGCGGACAGGTATGCACCGCCGTGACTGGACTCCTTCGCAAGCTCATTGCGCCCTGTGCGCAGGGTTTGCTGTGGCATGAGGAGCTGGGGATCAGACTCTGGTCTCTGCATTTGCGGAATTGGGCACTCAGTCTGCTGAGCTACCATACTGGCCCTTATGAAGATATTTCTAAAACTGTTTTCTCACAATCAGTTTAGCTTCATTTTTCTCTCTAAAGCTTTATTAAAAGAAGTCAAAGCAAAATTAATTTGTAATAACATGTGAAGAATAAAACTCATTGACTGCATTTTCTTCATAGGGAACATTAAAAAGCACACGTTAAGAAAACGTATGCTGTCTTTGTTACCAAGAGGTTTCAATTTTCTGGGCTTCGGTCCACGCATCCTCACTATTCCCAGTGAGAAAAACAGGAGCACCAAGTGGTGACTGGGAATCTCTCTTTACTTACCTGCCTTTGCAGTCTCTCCTCTGTGTATGATCTTGCTGCAAATGCAGTGATTAACATCTGTTCCCGTGAGTGGTTCCTGAGGTTTTCTACCAGGTCCAGTAATACCAAGGCAAGATGAATAACTTTGGACAATAGTTTCCCCCTCAACACTCTGTGTTGAGCTCTGCCTTTCATATGGCTTGTTGTTCATGCTTTAAAGTTAGTGACAAAGCAAACATTTTTATGTGTGGTTGGCTTACTACTCTTTTTCAGTTATTTAGGTTAGCAGAAGAGGACACTTATTTACTGGGGTCCCAGACATTCTAACACGATGGAAAATTCATAAACATAGATACTAGAAAGTATTGTTCAGGATAAATATTGACTTTTTTCATCGTTTCTCTCTAATAAATTAATGTGTTTTTGTTTTGACTATTTTTTACTCTTTGAAAAAACAAAATTAGTCTTTCCACTTTCTTTATTAGCTAAGTAAATGAACATCCTCACCATTTCCAGGTGCATCCATCCTCTGTACTAGGCACACTAAAATAAGAAGTGTAGGGATTTTTCATATGTTTCTGCGGTGGTGCAATCATTCCATAACATTAAGTCCACTGGATTTTCTTCATTTTAAAGATACATGTTGCACCTATGTGTTTGCTAAACCCATCTATCTGTGTAAATTACTCCACAGTCCAGCAAAATTGATCAGAAGCAAAATGAAAGACTCATTTTTCTGTCTTTACAATAATTTCTGTTACAAAAATAGTTCTTTTCACTTCTGTGTGACTTTGCTTAATTACTTGGTTTACTTCGGATTATTTACTCATTTTTAACTATGAAAACTTAGACCTCACCTGTACAATGAAAAGTACTTCTCGACAGTGTACTCTACTGCGTAGCATACACCCTAGCAATCATTAGAGAGCCCAGTTTTATGTTTCATCGAATTGTGAGTTAATGCTTATATAGTTTTATGTTTCTTATTAAAATTCTATGCCATAAATTTTTATTTAAATATTATATTTGGGCAATATTTATGCATTGTTTCATGAGTGTCTAAATCATACTATGCTGAACAAAACTTGTGAGTTTCAACTTTTTAAAAACTGAGCAATGAGACCTGGCATGTGATGTGGACCACTTGGGGCCTGCCAGAAACTCACTCAACCCAACAACCAGTCCCACTGCACCCAGGGTGAAAAACTGCTGCAAAACTCCCTGCACAGAGACTAGAGACAAGACCCACCCAGCTGATCCAGGAGCAGAACCTCTTGCCAGAGTAGCACGGCGGACTTTCCTCCAAGGGCTGCAACAGGAAGAAGTGGATCTCAGCAACCACAACCAAACCACACCCACCTGGACTACTTTGAACTTGGTAGATCTGGACCTGTGATAAGGTAAGAACTCTACCAAGGCTCTACACCAAAAGCCAGAAGGCAGGACTATACAAAATGAGAAAGAGAAGGAGAAAAATACACTCTCAGGCCCCAAGCCCACCCAGAACAAACACAGGTGACAATAGCATAGAAATCACACACCTGAAATCTCTGAAATAATGATAAAGAAACAACTGCAGAAAGGCATAGTCAAAATCAGATCAGAAGTAATTTTTAAAGTTAAAAACCAAGAAATAATACCTATAATAAAAGAAGTACTAAGTGCTTCTAAAGCAAATGATAAAAAGATACAGGAGAATAGAAAAATGATGGAATCCTTGAATGAGCATTATAGGAAAGTAATAGAATGTCTGAAGCAGATTGGAAGTGCTATATAAGAACTTAAAACCTCAGTCACAAGCTGGCAAAACCTTTTCAATGAAAGTGAAAATAGACTTTCACACCTTAAAGACGCCACTGAAGCGAGCAAAGATGTAAGAAAAGATCTCTTAATAACTAGAATGCAAGAAAAATAATTCAACATCTGCAAGATGATGTAAAGATGAACAATATAAGACTAATGGGCATCAGTGAGAAAGGAGTCTGTACAAATGATATAAAAAGAACATGGGTAGATGTAATAGTAGAAAACTTCCCATTTGACATTTAGTAACTGAAGTCTACAGAACTCTGAATAAAATCACTCCAACTAAAATCACACCCAGACATATAATAAGATCCCAGAAATTCAGACAGGAACAGTGTACTAAATGCTGCTAGAGAAAAGAAACAGATCACATTTAAAGGAAAACCCATTAGAATAATCGCAGATTTCTCTTTACAACCATCAAGTCAAGAAGAGGATGGAGCAAAGTACCTCAAGTCTTACAAGAAAACAAATTACAGCCCAGACTGTTATAACCTGCGAAACTCTCTTTCAAGTTCAATGGAGAAGTGAAATTATTCCAGGTCAAAGAACAACTAAAGAATTTCATGATGACAAAGCCAACTCTGCATAGTTTACAAAAAGATATTCTAGAGAAGGTTCAAAATGACTACAACTCCATGAAGGAGAATGGAGAGAACCCACAAAACAGGGCAAATAGTTAAACACAAGAGAAAAAGAAATACACAAAAGAAATCTTTCAACTACTCTTTTGTATACAGCAGCGGAATATGTCTATCAACATATTCTACAAATGAACTTCTCCTGCACCCTATGGGGCATGATGCTGTCTGGGTCTACAGGGTGGATGTCAAGGAAATAGCGATAGCTCAATCCCACAAGTGATACCTGGCCACCAGTAAGAATCATGGACACTATCCATGTACACGACATACTAGAACTTTGGGGATAGATATCCTATCCCCAAATTATTAGTTGTTCAGATCATATATTTGCAGTTTCAGTATTTATGCCATGTTTTATTCTTAGTAATTCTTTACTACCATGGAAAATTTTTCTTAGTTGATATCTGTTATGGTTTATGTCTAGTTGTCCCCCGAAAGTCTCATGCAGTCATTGGGCGGGGACTTCCAAAGATTGAGACTTGATTCATGAGTCACTGCGATTATGAGTTTCAGTACTGATGGGATTATCGGTCTGAGTAGGGCTGGGACTATGGTTGTGGGTCTAGGGAGGATATCCTAAGGCAGAGAGCCTGATAGGAATATAAAGAGAGGCAGAGAGACAGACTAGAGCTGCTGCTGTTGCTCTCTGCTGCCCTGTTTGGTTGGCGACCTCTGCCACCATTTTGTTGCTGTTCACTGCCATGCACTGGATGCTCTCTGCCCTGTTCCACTCAGCCTTGGGCCGGCCGAATATGGACTGAAACCTTCATAAATTGTGAGCTAAATAAACCTTTACTTCCTTCATTTCGAGTGTCGGGTATTTGTCTAAGCAAAAAGTAAGTAACACAATATCTTTGCATATATTAACCTATTCAAATATTATAGAAGTACTCTGAATTGATTACAGATTCATACATATGATACACAACATTCTGGCTTCTAAGTTGGAGTCATGATTTGATTTGAATCTTGGAATATAGTTTTGAAATATTTAGTTTAATTTTAATTAACTAATATTTAAGTAATTTTCTGCATATGGTTTAATTATACCTTTTGTTTCATGATTCATACTGTATCTGAGGCTTAAAATCTACCTATAGACATGGTATGATATTTTCTTCTAGTGTTAGAAAATTTTAAAAGAAAAATGTATGTGTAAACAAGGATACATATATATATATATATATATATATATATATATATATGATAATAGGATAGATATACAGCTACTTTGTCTTAGTTCATTGAGAATAAACATTTGTAATAATATTGTTTAGATAAGATACCAGGTCTACACCTGGTATCCTCTTAGCAAGTACTATAAAGACGACAATATGCAAGGTATTAATTGTAATCATCCTATTAACTTGTTTTGAAATTGTTTCATTGCAATTTTCTCTGTTTTATTCATTAAAATTAATTTTAAAAGTAAACAAAAACCCAATCAAATCCAAACAAATCTATGACAGTATTGTTCGGAAGATAATATGCAGATAAAGTGTGAAAACACAATTAGACATTTTTTCCTAAACTATTTAAGTTTAAAATTTTAATGCTTTAAAAATAATTTAAAAATTTGTCAAGAGTGCTTAGCAGTCTACCTTTCATATTCTACACATTTTTAGTTGATTTAGAACTAGAAAGTTGTATATGACCAGTTTTGATATATACAATTTATAATAATAAAAATATGTTTTAGGATTTCAAAAAATTTGAATAATTTATTCACTTTAGATTGTCTTATTTTAAAGATAACTTAATTTTTGCACATTAAAAGTAAATTTAGATGGGCCAATGTTAAGTGTACACTAATGTATATAATAATTTTCTTTTTGATATCCATATTTAAGTAGTTTTGAAAGACAGTGCTTGCTAAAACATGGCAGTTGATTTTCAAAACAATTGCGTTCATTGTGTGATTTTCAGGGACTTGTAAATTACTATTTTTTTAACTGTATTTATTTATTTATTTATTTATTTATTTATTTATTTATTTAATGGCCGGTTCAGCCTGCCTTGAGGGCGGGGCTGGTGCAGCACGTGGTTCTGGGTATTGAACTGTGGTCCCTGCTGCTGCCTAAACTTTCCTAAGCAGGTTTTTTAGTCTGCTGAGCCATCCTACTGGCCCTGACTTATGAATTATTGATTTAACTAATTATATATTGAAGACTGTTAAATATTGGCTAAGTGTTCATAAAACTTTGTATTTATTCAAGAAAATTACCATCATCCACATAATATCCTAAATGATTTGGAACACTGCTAAATATAGTTTCTTTGTTACACTGTAAATTTTTGCATCAAATTCAGATGATTAGCGTCTTCAAATTTTCAACAAGATATAGCATCTGAACAGTAAAACAGAAAGAAATGAAGCTCAGATTCATAAAAGTGAACTAAAGTAGAACTACTACCATCATTTTACTGACAGAAGTGAGAAGACTTTGTCACCTACTTCATTTGCATTGCCATCTGGGGTAAAATCCATGGAAAATTTGAATGGAACATATTTGTTTCTATATTTATAAACTATCTTTTATTATTTTAATTCATATATGAAAGTTGTATTTATTTATGGAGTACCATGAGATTTTATATATCTATATCTATATCTATCTATATATATATATATATGTATATATATGTATGTGCATGTGTGTGTATGTGTGTGTTTATGCATATACTCTCATAGACCATCTGTATAATATTCAAATTGACATAAAGTTATCTCTTTATGCATTTATCATTTATTTCTGGTGAAATTCAAAATCCGTTCTTCTAGATTTTTTGAAATAGACTATACTGATATGTATATTCAGCCTTCTATGAAATATCACACCAGAAACTTTTACTGCTATCTGGCCAGAGTTTAACTTCCATTGGTAAATATTTCTAACCTTTCTTTCTACACTCCTTGCCTCTGGTAAAATGAATAGATTCTTGTCGTCTACAATGAGGAATTGAAGTTACTCATCAAATAATAGAATGATGCTATAAAATGTCTTAATTCTGAAAGTTATTCACTTTCTTTAAAAACATTTTGTCTTATTAGTAATTGAAAAATGTAAAGTGTTTACTAATAATTGCTCTAAGGAAGGTAATGTTTTTGGCTTTGTAATCACATGTTTTCAAATTTGGGAAATTTGAATATTGAAAGAATTTGAATACACTTGTATACAAGTGTATAGAATTATACAAATTATATCAATATTTATATGAGTATGTCTGTAATTGTTTAACCCCAAATATCAATTAAACCAGTCAAATATGTGACACCCATTTCATCAGGTAATAAGACTAATGCATCACGTGACTTATACTTATTGTCCTATTAGATTAAACCGACCCTTAATCAGACCATAATTATCCCTATACTTTTAATATTGAAGACTTTAAGATTCACTGGTCATTACAAGTTTCATTATTTAAGGATCAGATTCTATCCGGGTAATGAGGTGCATAATTGATTTAATAGATTTCCACATTAATAAAATTAAAGAACTTTTGGTGCCCTACATTTCTTTAAAGAAAAAAGAAAAACAGAACCAGAGCTAGCAGCCTGTATTAAAAATGTACAATATTGTGAAGTAATAATATCAGCTAATTTTAGATTAGGCAGGATGGAGAAGGTAATACTGCATTTGTGTTAAAAATATTAACTTAAAGGTTTTCTGTAAGAAAGATGTAATGTGTTTCCCATGTTGGACTGAGGAAACTGAACACAGAAATGTTACTTAACTTGTCTAATTTATTTTATTATTTCATGTAATAAGAAATAAAGTGACAGTTTCAAAGCACATTAGGAATATATCTCCAGTATTTGATACAATGATTATTGTAGTCCTCTAAGTAGTTATATAGAGTACAGGATATAGACATGATTTCTATATATCATGAATCACAAGCATACAAGTCCAGGGAGACATATTTACAAATGCATTCCATACTGCATACTGCCTCAGAGTTTATTATGTTAGATACAAAATACTATAAGAAAGAATAGCAAGCGGGCCGGGCGTGGTGGTGCACGCCTGTAGTCCCAGCACTTGGGAGGCTGAGGCAGGAGGATCGGTGCAAGTTCGAGACCAGCCTGGGCTACTAAAGTGAGCTCAAGGCCAGCCTTAACTGCATCATGAGACCCTGTCTCAAAAAGACAAAAAAAAAAAAAAAAAAAAAAAAAAAAAAAAAAAAAAAAAAAAAAAAAAAAAAAAAAAAGAATAGCAAGAAAGAATTAAAAAATTATAATTCTGGACTACATTAAAATCCAGAAGAGCTTTGCCTAACACGCACTACCAATTATACAGAGCTGCCAAAATTTTAAACTCATCCTCATGTAAGTACTGATTAATTATAACAGTTTTTATAAAATAAATTGTAACTAAGATTTGAACCGAAGGTTTCTCAATAATAACAGAGAATTTTCTTTCTAGAACAGTTAAACATAAATAAGAAAGTGCTAAGACTGCAATTTTTCACCATATGGAAAAATATTTCCTAAATTTTCTTGAAAATATAAAGAAAACTCATTGGATATGAGATATGCAGGGCCTGATATGTTATTTATTCATCTATATGTATAACTGAATACAAACAGCTTATTATTAAAAGCTGGATAAATTTTATTCAGTGCCCTACAGTGTCAGAGAAAATTTAGCCATTCTATGTTTTTTAAATTTTGTTTTAATTACTTTTAATAAAAAATAAAAATATGATAGCTTCAAAACACGTTAGTAGTACATTCGCAATAATTGACACATTGCATATTGTCCTTGTAATAGTTATACAGAGCACAGGGTGTGGACATGACACATTTTCTAATCTATATTGGTAAGGAAAGAAAAAAACTTTTATTGAATTGAGAGTAAGTAGATGTATACATAGTTCAATGTTCCATAATTACAGTGGGTTACCAGTGAAACTGGCAATGTTGGAGGTTGTGGATTTAAGCCTCTTACAGCTTATCATACTAAACTAGTTCGGTGTTTATGCCTTGCAATTAAGCTTTTCCACTGGGCGATCAAAGGCAAGTTAAAGCAACACCTGTATAACAAAACATTCATCTTTTGTATCTTCCAAGGTCAAATCCCCTCAGGATTAACTTTGGACCCATGTACAGTGTTTCATGTTGAAGATCAAAAACATAAACTCTGTCAAATTCAAGATGAAACCCAACAGGTTGAGTCTGCTTTTTTTTCCCCCACAAATTGTTTTATTTCTTAAGCAATTAAGAAAATGAAACATGGTAAGTCACATTCAACAGATCTTTATTTTTTCTACCTACTCTCACTGTATGATAGGTGACTATATAAACTATTTTCCATAGCATTTCTCCCAAATGAAAGTCTGACAAATATAAAATAACATGGTAACAAAGTGGAGTCTTTTGTTCTTTCCCTTTCCCTTGTCTAAGTTTACATGAGACAAGAATTATAAAGGAAGATTCCCAACAAGCTACTTGCCTCCTTGGGACAGTCACACTTGGGCTGATTCCTAGGGTCCTGAGAGGAAGATGGTAAGGGTGAGAGCAAAAGAAGAAAAAACCTACAAACATTAATTACTAGCATCTAGAGAAAATACTCTCTCAGACTTTCACAGAGAACAAACTGGTCTAGTAACGGCCATGACTCATCCAGATGGCTGAAACCGACAACAATTCTACAAAGCACTGTACACTGTTTCAAAGTAAATCCTGAGGGGATTTGACTGACCTTGGGAGATACAGAAGTTGCATGTTCTCTTATACAGGTCTTGCTTTAACTTGCCCTTAACCACTCAGAAGAAAAGTTTAACCATGAGGCATAAAATATAAAGCTAGATTAGTATGCTGAACTGTAAAAAGCTTAAATCAACAGCTTTCATCATTGCCAGCTCTGCCGATAACCCACTACTATTATGGAATATTGAACTATGAATAAAACTACTTTCTGTTACTCCAATGAGAAAAAATGTTTGCACAAATAGTGTTTAGAAAAGTTATCCTGTCTGTGCTTTGGGTCTACGTTTTCTTCTATTTCTGAAATACAACAGTGTCTTATTGGGAGTAGGGGCTTGAAAAATATTAGCAAGTTTTGACACTATATTAAAATTTATAGTTTTGCTGTTCCCTGGAAGTACAATAATATAAATACTGAATCTAACCTAAATACCAAACAAAGCATGTGGGATTTTTAATAGCCACACTTCTATCCACATAAAGCAACATTCCTGGCTTTTTATCATGGCAGAAGAACTTGATGTGTATCGGTACCATTGTGATCTGATCTTAGAAAAATTCTGTTGGAGTACAGCCTCCTAAAATATCACCAATTCCTTTTATTGTCTAGCCTCAGGCTATCTTCACTTTGCTTCACAGTACTTTCTCCATATACCAGACCAACATGCTCATGTGATCTAGTGATTCTCAGAAATTGTATCTTGAACTTCAAAGAGAAAGTTCATGTTTTGCCAGGTGTGGTGGCTCACGCCTGTAATCCCAGCACTTGGGAGGCTGAGGCAGGAGGATCGGCGCGAGTTCGAGACCAGCCTGGGCTACAAAAGTGAGGTCAAGCCAGCCTGAACTGCATAGGGAGACCCTGTCTCAAAAAAAAGGCGAAAAAAAAAAGGCGAAAAAAAAAAGTTGCTGTTCAAACTGATTTAAGTTCCTTTTTCATATATTCTTATATTTTAAGAAAGACAAAATAGTCAAGCATTCAGAAGAGACAAGTGATCATAATTATTATGAGCAGTTATATATGTAATCATTAAAGTGTACATATTTTTCTACATATTTAATAATATTTGCAGTAATCAAGTATTTTCTAGACATTTATGATTTCTAAAACACAGTGAAAATCTGGCATCCATACAATTATCATGGGGTATTTATAGTTTTATTTTTACTGAGAATTATTGAAATGAATGCTCACTGTATTAAAACCTATTATGTTTTTATTTCCCATCAGTAGCAGCTATAACTTTCCCACATGCCTAAGCAAGGCCAAGTTAAATAACTAATCCAAGGAAGCATAAGAGCTCTGATTCAAGCCAGCCTTGCCTGCCTCCATAGCCAGAGTTCCTCATTATCATCCATGCAAAAAATAGCCCAACACAGCTCATTATCAATTAACTCTCTGATTTTCAGCCAGTAACCATAAAATCTAAAAGATTGAATTCTATTTCTATTTAGCTTCTTTTAAAATTTTTCCTCTAAATTATTTTAATCATAATAAATTGATTCCTATTCTACCTTGCCTCATTCTCATTCCTTCCATATATATATATATATGTTGTTACAGGGTTTTGATATGCAGCTTGGAGTTGACTTGTAGTGATCCTTCCTTCTCAGCCTTCTCAGCACTGATATTAAGGTGTGCACCGCCACCCTGATTCCAGTGCCCAGCACAATGAACCTGAGATTCTAGTGTTCAACTTGATATGAGGTACCAGGGATCGAATCTGGGCATTTGCACTTACTAGGAAGACACTTAAACCCCTGGGCTATCTCTCCAGTCCCATTTATTATTTCCTTCTTATATTTTAACACAGGCTTTACAAGAAAGAAACGCTACTTTTTAAACATAATTTTGTATAATTTTGTAACAACTACGTATTGTCAAGAAAATCTTAGAATAAGCATATGAAATACTAAAGAAGTGGTCAAAATCAGAGATACATAAAATGTGCTGAAATAATCACGAAGGTATTTTGAGTAATATGGTTAAATTGAACTCTAAAGCTGGAATTATGCAACAGCTTGTAATGTAAAATTAGTACTGAGTTTTACTTTAAAGGGAGCAGTGAAATTATTTCTCAAAAAGAAGTAACTGGAAAGGATACAAAAGAGAGAGAGAATACTGAGAAAATGAAAATTGTAGAGCAAGTAATTGGAAGTCAATTTGAAAAACCAATGGTTTGCTGTAATTGTGCGCGTTGTGAACCACATCATTAAACATCAGTCAAACATGACTCGTCTTCTCTTACCAAGTAGCTGGAGAAAGAGAAGTAGTAAAATGACTTAGGAAAAGTCGTGAGATCTCTGACATGAGATCCTAATGACCACCAATCCTCATAATTGATGAGGATTAGTTAAAAGATAGGTGAATGTTTATGGCTCTGGTTTTTTTTTTTTGTTTTTTTTTTTTTTCTGGAACATTATGAATCAGTGTTACATCTGTACTTTTTCTATACTTGCCATTGAAGAAATTTGGTCATACATTGTTATTTAACAGTTAGGCTTTCAAAGGGGCATGATACCACAGAATAAAGATTGTTTTTTTCAGAAGGTGTGTGTCCAGTCTTCACTCTTGCCAATGGAAAAGTTTAGCAAAAGCTGAGCTTTCGAAGTCCTTTCCAAAATGGGAGATTCTGTGGGGACTACTGTTACAGTGAGTTCTGCTCATGCAGAAAGGAAAAAGTTATGTCAGGAGACTACAAACCTAAAACATAGTTAAGCAAAATTTCATGGCAAATGTATTTTACAAAAAAGTTCCAATTTTAAAAGTATAGATATGCTTTAAAAGAAAAAAATATAATGAATTGCCTGTATAATTAGTTTTTAAAGACAATGAATTATTTATAATAACCATTAATATAAATGCAATAATTAATTAACATAGAATGTATTGCACATTAACGTGTTACCAGGGAATAGTTCGTGAAATATTTAGCCTTGTAATGAATTTTATGTTCAGTAGCATGCAGAATCAATTCTGTAGCAAAATCTAAAATTGGAATAGATTATATCAGTAGCTATTAAAAAGGATAAATGAAGATATAAAGATAAACTTGAGGATTGTTACTTTCTTAAAATTTCACTTTTATTAGATTGAACATAACCTCCTAGTTGCTAAATACACTTTCCTGGCATTCACAAACTATAAAAAAAATGTCCCTATGTAGTTGAAAACAAAGTTATTACTTGCCATGATGTGTACGTCTTATTTCAATGCCTACTTTAGTTTGCAGTAATAAAAATGAGATCTTCCCTCTTTAATTGAAATGATTAAAAGTGGGCTAGAGTTCTGTCATAAAAATATGATCCTACCAACAATAAGCAGCTAGATTCTATAAAGTCATACTTAATTGAACCCATTTGAGGGCTGAGATCACAAGCATCTCTTTTTTGAAATCCAAACAAGGCAAATGTCCTCAGGTAGAGAGAACAATCCAGCTGTTTTTTGCCCGAAATAGCACCTCAGAGGTATTGTGACTGCAATACAAGCAGAAGGAATGATTGAGCTACACAGTGCCAGGAGCTGCTGAAGGCAGATTGCTAACTACTGAGCCTGCAACCTGTGGAAGATAAAAACAGAGCAGTGTAAGCTCGCAGCCTCACAGGAGAGAATGAGGAAGGCAAAGAGCTTTGATGGTGGGGAAGACCTGGAAGAGGAAAGAGCTAGTGTTCAGAAAAGCACGCAGCCTGCTCCCAAGGAAGAGGCTCAACCAAAGAGTGGGAACTCTGTCATGCTTGTGACGACGACAATATAATAATAATAATAATAATAATAATAATAATAATAATAATAATAATAATAATAATAAATTGAATAAAATCCTCTATGCCTGGTAGAGAGGTCAACATGGGCTTTAGCTCCTATGAGGACTCCTATCACAGGTGAACTGGAGATAAAAGTCGTCTGCCAATGAGTGAAGAGTGGACTACAGAGCGACAGCAGGGAGGAAGAGTTGGGGTGACAGAATTCCTCTACACCTCATTGATTCGATCATTAAATCTATGGACGCATTTGTCAAAACTCAAAGAAAATATAATAAAGCATTCTGTGCATAAACAAGTGAATCTTACTGTGTGTAAATTATATTCCAATTGTATTTTGGGGCATGGGATTTTTTTTTTTGTCTTTTTTTGAGACAGGGTCTCACTATGCAACCCAAGCTGGAGCCTTGAGCTCACTTTTGTAGCCCAAACTGGTCTCAAGCACACACAAATCCTCCTGACTCAGCCTACCAAGTGTTGGGTTTATAGACAGGCACCACCATGCCCGGCAGGCAAGAAATTAATTTTAAGCCTATTTACTATGCACCTTATATTAATATCATGCAAAATAATGCTGAAAACTATTTTTCCTATTTCATTCAAATCTAAAGCAGTTGCCATAGTAACATGGAAACGAAGAGAAACACAAAAGTAAAATTTATTGTTGCAATTAAACAGAATTTAGGAAAAAGATTAATCTACCATACATTAATGATGCAGGTCCTAGCATGGACATATAGTAAATATTTCATAAACTCTAATTGTATTTTCTTATATGAACAACTTGATTTACTTTTATGTACCTGTATGAGTTTGTGCCTAGAAATCGGTATGCACATAAATAGGGTTCCCTGATATCACAGTTAAGTCTCCCCACTTCTCTCATACATACAGAAATACATGTGCACACACACAAAATTCATATGCAACTAAATTACAAAGCAGCTGGGTTTATAAGGTAAGTGTCATAGTGGAAAGTATGGCTTTTTGCCACTAGAAAAAAAGGGATGGGATTTGTGAAACAAGCTTAGCACGACGATCTCCCCAAACATGGAGCTTGTAGAAATATTTCACCCCAGTGGTGCATCTAACTCAGGGCTCTGGCTGATGGAAGTTACAAAGCACAAATTGGATCTTCAGTGTCAGATACTCAGCTCTCTAGGTGGAGGTAATGAAAGCGGCAAAATAACTCCTTAGTTAATCAACTGAAAAAGAGTTTTTTGGTGTCCAGAGGCTGATTAAGTGATTTGAAGTGGGTTCTGGGCATATTTTTTTTTTCTAAAATAAAACAAAAAACCTCCCCTGAGATTTATATTTCCAAGAAAATGAAATGAAGTATTTTCTGTATCTCTTCTGCTAATTAAATATGAATACCCTAAACTCGTTCTGTAACATTTTCAAAAGAAAATGAGGGAGAACTGGAGAGCGAAAGGAAAGAAGTAATGATCACAGAAAAGCACACACTGTCTTTTTCTGTTGCTTTCTTTTGTTTATGCTTTATAGTTTTTGTCATTGTCCTTTTTCTTCTGAGTCTATTGCTGAAGAAATTGGACACCTAGAGACAGCAGTAGGTGCAAAGTAAAACAGTGCAATAACAGCTTATTTTCTCTAGTTTAAAAATAACTGTAAAGGAAGGCCTTAGCAAAATAGAAGATTTTGACAATAAATGTTCATTCCAACCCAAAACACAGGAAGAATGCTATTTATTTGTTAGCCAGAGCTAGATGGAAGCTAGGACATTATCCCTCATCAATTTTATAACTGCTTCTTAACCTGAGTCTTGTGACTACTGTTAAAGGGAAGAAAGAGAATATTGTGAATGACAATGTCAAGTAAAGGCAATGCTCATATGGGGTTGTAACTTAGCATAACCTTGTTGTAAATCAACATAATGTCCTCCAAAGGCTCAAGTTACCATTGCCACATTGTCCAATAGCTTACTTCTGTCCATTTCTCCAAAGGCATTAAAACCAGTCAGTATAAAAGACAATTACACTCATATGTTCACTGTTGTGGTATTCAGCAAAGTATGGAACAAAATACCTGGTAGCCATAATCAGATGAATGGTAGAGAAAATTAGGTATACATGGAATGGAGTACTAATGAGCATTAAGAAAGAAGAAAGCTCTGTTATGAGCAACAATGTGGATAAAACTGGAGAACGTTCTGATGAGTGATGTGGAGGAAACAGACAAATTATTCATGATCTCATTCATATGTAGAAGGTAAACATTCATAGGATTAGATAGTTGAGTGATGGCTAACAGAGACTAAATAAGAAGAGGTAATAAAAGAGAAGTTATAGAGCCGGGCGTGGAGGCACACACCTGTAATCCCAGCACTCGGGAGGCTGAGGCAGGATGATCGGTGTGAGTTCAAGACCAGCCTCAGCTACAAAAGTGAGCTCAAGGCCAGCCTGAACTGCATAGCGAGACCCTGTCTCAAAAAAAGAGAGAAGATCTAAATATTGAAACAGAAACACTAAATCTGCTGGGAGAGAGAATAGGTAGAAGTCTTGAAGACAGAGGTGTAGGCAAATACTTAATGAATAAAAATCAATCATACAGAAAATATAGTAACGAACCAACACCATAGGCATATCCTTTTTAAAAAAAATCTTTACACAGAAAAATATATTAGTGATAAAGTGAAAAAACAACCCATAGGGTGGGAAAACATCTTACCCAGTTGTCCTTCTAGGACACATAAAGAATTGAGAAAAGTCACACTTCCAAAATTTAAAGACCCAATCCAAAAATAGATATTTGAGATGAATACACACTTCTCAGAGGAAGAAGCACAAGCTGCAAATGGAAAACTGTTTAATCCTGGTTAG
Organism: Myocastor coypus; assembly: GCA_004027025.1. Lineage (NCBI taxonomy): Eukaryota > Metazoa > Chordata > Mammalia > Rodentia > Myocastoridae > Myocastor > Myocastor coypus. The sequence continues at coordinate 21,181 of PVJA010002071.1, forward strand.
CTGAGAAATGTAAAAATAAACATCTCTGAGATTTCATTTCACCTCAGAAAGAAAAGCCATCATGAAGAAGTCAGTGATAACCACTGTTAGAGGACTGTGAGGAAAAACAAAAACTTCTACACTGTTGGTGGAAATCTAGACTGGTGCAACCACTGTGGAAACCTGTGTGGAGATTTTTTTTTAAAAAAGCCCTAGAATTAGAGATCCCACTTGATCCAGCCCTTTCCTTTCTGGGTATCTTCCCAGAGAAACTAAAAATAGCAAACCACAGCAATATATATCCACCCATATTTATAGCAGCATGGCTTATAATAGTTCAGTATTACAAACAACCAGAATGTCTGTCAGCTAAGGAACAGACAAAGAAAATGTGAATTTTTAATACAATGGTGAGTTACATAGCCATAAAGAATGATAAAATTGAAACATTCCTTGTTCAACGGATAGACCTTGAAAACATAACTAAAGTGAATAAAATGAACTCATGTGTGTAAATATTGAAGTTTCTCTAGTATGGGATACTGAATTTGTAAATAAGGAAGAAAGTATATGAAGGGTATTGTGAAATAGAAATGAATTATTCAATTAGGAAAAGTGGAAACTAAGGAGGGAAGATGGGGGAAGCGAAAGAAAACTAGAGGGTCCATACTCACAGATAAAATAAATTAGATGCACATACACATATTTAAATATGATATTGTTTCACTAGTGGAAGAAACAGAAACAGTAAATAAGGACCAAAATGTATGGCAGATAGTGGAAACAGGAAAAAAATATATGCAAGCATGAAAGGGAACAAGGGATGGAGGAAGAGAGAAGAAAGACTGGAGAAAAAAAAAAACAAAGCTTTTTCTTTTTGTAAATGGGGAGAACGTTTAAAGAGAGGAGATGGATTTAAGGAAAAAAGATGAATCAAAAAATGTCATGTGCATGAGGCCCGGTGGGATGGCTCAGGGTCTAAATTGCCTGCTTGGGAAAGCTTGGGCGGCTTCAGGGACCATGGTTCGATCCCCGGCACCACATGCTGCCCCAGCTCTGGCTTCGGGGCGGGCTGAGCCAGCCATAAAAATGAGTTAATATACAAACAAAGGTTCTGAAACAAGAAAAAATAATAAAATAAAAAATTCTTTAAAAAAATGTCATGTGCAGGTACACAAACTCCCTCTAATGAATGTGATCATTATGTGTATCTAAAAAGTGCCAGCAAAATTAATAACTTGGAAACAAAAAATGGAAAGTAATTGATCAAAGGTTATAACTTTTCAGTTAGACAGAAGAAAATGTTTTCTGGTTATAGGTTGCTAGAAATGTGTCTATAATAAATCAAATGTTTCACTGAAATCCATCGGATGGACCTTTCCTTCAGAAAAGATAAGCTGAAACTCTCAGGTGTGGGTGAAAGTCCTGTACACACACAAATTTCTTCTCCATCTGCAAAGCTTCAGTTCTATTACTGAGAGTTTAAAATAGTTGAATCAAGCCCACTTTCATCAAACATAATATTCCTTACTTAAAATGCACCAACTATCACATATATAGCAGGCTTTCAACGGACAAGTAGTATTATTGGATTGAATAGCTGGAGAATGCAGATATCTGAGAAGACATAGCAAACCCAGTCACAAAACCAACAGGTATCATCACTTATCCAGGGCTTAATGTTTTCCTCTACCTAGAAGTAAAATCTACCTGCTCTAAGTAATTTTTGAAATAATTAAAGTGTTTTCTGATCCATAGATTTTATGTAATAGTATAACATAAAAATGTAGTTTATGTTCATATATATATATATATATATATATATATATATATATATATTTTTTTTTTTTTTTTTTTTTTTTTTCCTGTGGGACCGGGGTTCAAAGTCACGACCTTGCACTTGCCCAGCAGGCACTTGTGCCTCGGAGCTATCTCCCCAGCTCCCTATGTTAATATACTTGGAGATATTATTCATACAAATCTTGGCGCATGGGCTCCTGAGAATGCAACTGTCCAAGTAATAGATCTTACCCTAGACTGCTGCAAAAGCAAGAGTCAACATAAATCCTTTTATGCAGAGCATTTATGGGAGAGTTATTCACAGGGATGAGGAAGTAAATGAACAAAAAGGAAGACTGAAATATAAGAATTACATTACCAAGTTGGTCTGAAAACTTCTGAGGAACCCTGAAAATGTATTTCAGAACAACTTCCTTATGGAGTTGCAGGATGAAACATTTGTCACTAATTATGTTCTCATGATTCAAAGGCAGCCCTGTGGGCATTGGCTTGTTCCACTTCTGAACTGCCATACATTAATTCCAGGTGGGTTTCTAAGCTCAGGTGCTTCAGCCTAAGCCATCATTAAGATACTTGACTGACACATAAGGGCAGCATGCTAGCTAAACTTAATTATCAACTTCATGGGCTTGTGAGTCCATGAGGTGATTAGTGAAGCATATTTCTGGGTATGTCTAGCAGGTGACAGAGGTATGACCACCAGGTCTTTATCTGGTCTCTGGTGCTGTCCACTGCTGTTTCTTGGCTTCCTTGAGCCAAGCAGAAGATATGTCTGCATCTTGTATTCTGAGCAACTACTATGAAGACAATACGCAATGTATTAATTATTGAAGGCAACACTGAGTCCCCAGCAGGGATGAAGTAAAGGAAATCCTCTCTCTTTAAGTTGTGTATGCCAGGCTTTCCATCCAAGCCACAAGAAAATTTACTAATACAGGCAAATGAGTGGAGCCAAGAAAATTTAAGTAGCATCCAAACATGTCTAATGCATTGTATTACACAACAATTACTTCAATCTTCTAATCTTGTGAAGTAGTAAAAAAGAGTGAAGTTGCCGTCGGGTTTGCTTTTTCAATTTAACAGATTATGGTAGAAGAGTTGCTTGTTTTTTGTTTGTTTGTTTGTTTGTTTGTTTTGTTTTGTTTTTTCTATGAGAATGTTTTCCATTTCTAGAAGAAATACTAAGAATAGTTCATGAAACTATATATACTAGGTTATTTTAAAATGTTCTATTCCTTCAGCCTCCCACTATTAATCTGGCAACAAATAATAAGCTTATATTGTATTCATACATTGCTTTCAAGTTTACAAAAAATGAGCACATCATTGCATTTGATTGCTGTAATATATTCCTGTTGTATTTCCAGTATACATGTTATTTTCACAAATGAAAACACAAAGTAGCTTGCAAGTGAACAATTTGTAACTCAGACATACATAGTTCTCTTCAAATAGAATATTCTTTCTTTTATGTGATGCTCCCTTGTAGAAGCATATCTCAGTTAAATTATGTTCATCCTACATTACATTTTTAAAGTTTCTTTGAGATTATTAGTATGAAAATTGCTAAAATTTATTCATCTTCAGAGCACTGAGATAATAACTATCAAAATAAGCATGTATGCTTATTTTGTATAAGGATTATGCTTAAATTTAGTTCCATGGAAGAAAGATTTGTACTAATAGTCCTTAGAGAAGATATGTCTGTATCTTGTACTCTGAGCAACTACTATGAAGACAATATGCAATGTATTAATTATTGTAACTGTCCTACTAAACTGCTTTGAAACTGTCTCATTGTTATTTCTCATTAAAATTAATAAAATCAAAAAATAAGTATAAATGTAATAATTGTCATTATGTTGATATTGTTAAAAGTACTAAACTCTTATCATATATTATAAGGAATTTTTGTTATGGTTCAAAAAGAGACCTAACAACATCATGGCATGGCTACTTAGGAATGTCATAATGGAGTTCTAAGATCAATGTCCAGCACGTTTTATTCACCTGTCCATATCTCATAATGATACAATCATTTTTGGGAAGATTTTAGAAATTACTCCTAAAATACATCTTCAAAGATGAGGGATGTAAAAAAAATCATCTTTCTGTTCATTGTACAATGTATTATAAAGTGTATTTCACTCTTCTTTGTTCCCCATCCTTTTTCATTTCATTAGAAATGAGCTGTACTTTGAGGTTTTCATCAAAGTAGATTCTCTCCAGTCTTTTTCACTAGTTATAAAATTGCTTTACTTATGCTTTTCTAATGTTATCAAAGCAAATTTTATCAAGCTGAAGAAGGCCTTTCTCATTCTCTTGAAATGTTGCTCTGATATTATCTCCATGGCTGTCATTAATTGATTCACTGGACTTTGCTTCATATAGTCACACTGCTTATTTTGTCTATCTTAGAGTATACATGGAAAACTCTAAAACTATATTGTTTTCTGTTTTGTTTTACTTGTTTTTAAGGGATGTATTCCACTATTGTTTTCATATTCAAAATCACATTAGCTATACTTGAAATGCTTATGTGTTTTGCACAGCTCATATTCTAAAATAACAATTTCTAAAATAACAATTTCTGGAAATCATTTATGTTTTAGCACACGAGAAAATTTTAAAATTATAACTCAGGTAAACATACATATGTCTTCCTCCATTTGATTTGTTTAAAAACAGAATGCAATTAGCTGCACAAATTTATTAAAGGTTATTTGAGATCTGACTTATTTATTTATTTATTTATTTACTTACTTACTTATTTTGGTGAGGCCAGGGTTCAAACTCGTGACCTTGCACTTGCCAGGCAGGCACTTGCGCCACGGAGCTATCTTCCCAGATCCTGACATATTTATATTTAAACAAATTACTCTCACAGATTATACTTGGAAACACTGGATATGACATGGTTATATGCTCATATTTATGGTGTCAAAATTGTTAATTTTAAAAGATAATAAGTATTTTGTCAAAACCAAGTAGCTTAGAAAATTTATTATAAGCTCACCCCTATGAGTCTTAAAAATAATCTTTTTTTTTCAATTTTTTTGTTTAAACTTTTGTTTATTTATTTTCATGGCTGGCTCAGCCTGCCCTGAGGGCAGGGCTGGCACAGCATGTGGTGCCAGGCATCGAACCGCGGTCCCT
>PVJA010002071.1:26215-52887 GCA_004027025.1 Myocastor coypus
TTTATAAAGGGTTTTTTTTTTTTTTTTTTTTTTTTTTTTTTTTTTTTTTTTTTTTTAACCCCCCTTTTTTTTTTTGGAAAAAAAAACCTCAATTTTTTGACCACTTTTTTTTGAATTTTTTTTTTTTTTCCTCTCCTTTTTTTTTTTTTTTTTTTTTTTTTTTTTTTTTTTTTTTTTTTTTTTTTTTTTTTTTTTTTTTTTTTTTTTTTTTATATTTTTTTTTTTTTTTTTTTTTTTTTTTTTTTTTTTTGGTACTATATTAAACCCAGTCATTCTGATGTGAGAAGCCAGATCCTAGCTTTAGGAACCCTGTGTTTAGAACTGTTTTGCTTCTCTCATCCCTATTTTCTTCTTTTTAGTATTTTTTTCTTTTGAAATTTAGATGAAAATCTTAGCTTCCATTGCTTTCCCATCTAACCCTGGATGCTTTTCTTATCTAGTCTTATAGTCTTACTATTCACGGGAATCGATGATTTGATGTAGATTGGACAAAAATGTGTGCATGGACCACACAGTTCTTGAGAAGACTTAAGGTTTGTAGTTTTCTAGTGAAATGGCATCTTATCCCATTTCAATCACTCTTGCCCCAACCTCCAAAAATTTGTGATCTGGAAGTCACCAAGAAAAGAATAAGACAAGTGAAAGGGGTAATCATATAATATTGTATCCTTTTAATAGAGTGGTACATTACATTAGAACCATGAAATTTTGTCCCCAGGACATCCCCTGTCCAAGACTTGTGCACATCCTCTTATACAAAAAGCATTTTAATCCATCTCTAAGAGTTGACAGAGTGCTAACATTTACAGAATTGCTGAAAAGTCAAAGCCCCATGTCCCTAAGATCTAAGACAAACTCTTAGCTGTGAGCCCCCTTAAAATGAAAAGTCAAAGAGTCCTAACGTCCAAAGGCACAAAGTAAACATTTCAATGTCAAAACATCTACACAGGACCATACGAACCATTCGGACTGAAATAAGTCCAAAATGCAGAAGGGCAAACAGTGAGTTATATGGCTCCATGTGGAGCATCCAAAGCAGCCTGTAATGGGGCTCCAAAAGCCTTAAATGGCTCCACTCCTGTGGCACTTCTGATGGTAACACCAATGGCTTTTCTCTTGAGCCTGCTTTGCTCCCTTTTTGCAGCTTTTCTTTGGCAATCCATATTCCTGGCTTTGTTAGACTCCTGAGGTTTCCCTTGAATAGGCTTTTCACTCGCTGATTTACACATGGCTATCTAATAAGGCCTATTAGGCCTTGTGAAATTTAGGTGGAAACCTCTTATCCCCAGAACTCTTGCATTTTTTATTGCTTTTAATAAATAACAAAGTGACAGTTTCAAAACACGCTAGTAGTACACTTCCAAAATTTGATGCAATGTATATTGTTGTCCTCCTATTAGTTATACAGAGCAGAGGGTGTAAACATTATGATTTTTCTACACTGTTGGTATGAAAAATTTTTTGTCATTAACTAAGAAATAGTAGTTTTATACATAATGCAATATTTAATAATCACAGTGGGTTTTGCTAAAACTGGCAATGTTGGAAGCTGTTGATGTAAGCCATTTACAGCTCAGTGTTCTAATTTAGCTTTATGTTTTATGCCTTGTGGTTAAACTTTTCTGCTAGGTGGTTAAGGGAAAGTTAAAGTAAGACATGTATAGCAAAACATGTAACTTCTGTATCTCCCATGATCAGTCAAATCCCCTCAGGATTTACTTTGGAACCATGTACAGTGCTTTGTAGAAGCTCTCAGTAAAAGGCTGAGAGAATGTTTTCTCTCTAAATGACTTTCCTTTGGCACACTGCCTATCTTCAATCCCTTTCCTCTGTGGCCACATAATCTCTTTGAATAGAAAATTTGGGAAACTGCTGAGTTATAGGATGTTACAGCACAGGTTATGTTTTGTCCTGAGTCCTCACTGACCTTGAAGGGCTGCAGCCCATATTTGCTCTAATTTTTGATCTGTAAACTTACATTCTTAACCCTGCAGAAGAAAAGTTTAGTGATGCTATTACTTGATAATGTAGGTACTTGAACCTTGCAGCACTGTCTTTCTGAGTATCAAATATCTTAGAGCCAAATTGGAATTGGTATTTTCTATCAATCATTGATATTCCAACAAATCTCTATAGAATGTGATAAAAGCAGTTACATTTTTTTACACATTTAGAAATGCCAGTCAATCCTATGGCATTTTCCTAGTCTCTTACTCTCATTTAATACACTTTTTTGTTTTCTTGTTAACCAACCATTTACTTGAGAGAAGGTATAGCAGTAACTGAAATTACATTAGAAGCGGCACACGTCTAAAAGACCAGAATGACAGGCATCCCAAGCGTATTTTTACTGTTGTACATTGCTATCCTCAGCGTCAAAAATATTTTGGAGGTTACTAAGACCATTATCTTTTTTTTTTTTTTTTTTTTTTGTCTTTTTGAGACAGAGTCTCGCTATGCAGTTCAGGCTGGCCTTGAGCTCACTTTTGTAGCCCAGGCTGGCCTCGAACTCACACCGATCCTCCTGTCTCAGCCTCCCGAGTGCTGGGATTACAGGCGTGCTCCACCACGCCCGACACTAAGACCATTATCTAATTCATCCTGTATATATAAATGCATGTCTTTGCCCCATCATTCTTCCTACCTTTTCTGCCTGCAGTCACTACATTGTTTAACCCTTTAAGTCCTTAACTTCCATTCAGCTGCATTGTCTCTCCATTTTTATTTCTTCTTTTGAGTTCTTACACTAGGGAGACAATATGATATTTACACATGTAGGTCTGGTTTATTTCACTTATTCGAGTATGTTGAATGTACATCCATTTATATATGAAGTCTTCTATTTTATTATTCTTTATTGCTAAGTAATATTCCATTATATAAAAACACCATCTTTTTCAACCATTCTTTAGATGGGCATTTTGGTTGTTTCCAAGATTTGACTATTACAAATTGTGCTGCTATAAATATAGGTGCACAGATATAACTAGGGTATGATGTTTTAACTTCCTTTGGGATAATTCTCAGTGGGAAGATAGCTGGATTGAGTGGGATTCCCAGTTCTATATTTTTAAGGAGTCTCCACACTGCTTTCCATAATGGTGGCACCAGTCTGCATTCCTACCAGCAGTGGAGAAGTGTTCATTTTTCCTCACAACCTCTCCATCATTTGTTGTTGCTTGATTTCTTTATGAAAGCCATTGTTTCTGCAGTGAGATGGTATCTAAGCACTGATTTAATTTGCATTTCAGGAATAGCTAGTGAAGTGGAGCATTTCTTCATGTTATTTGTAGGCTTGTTGAATTTATTTCTCTGAGAAATGTGTACTCATCTCACATGTCCATTTCTGGATTGGGTCTTTGAATTTTGGGACCCTAATGTTTTTTACTTCTTTATAAATTGTAGATAGAAGGCCTTTGTCTGAATAGTTATTGGTTAAAATCTTTTCGAAATTTGTGGGTTGTCTTTTCACTCTGTTGGTAATTTGTTTTGACGTGCAAAAACTTCTTAGCCAGAGTTGTTGATTCTTTCAACTGTTAAATGTGAAGTTTGGTTTTTGTCCATGAATTCTTTGCCTACCTAATTGCTTCAAGATTTTTTCCCACTTTTTCTTCCAGGAGATTTAAAGTTTCTCTTTTAATAATTTGATCTTTAATCCATTTAGACTTTAGTGCATGATGATAGACCTGAGTCAAGTTTTAGTTTTCAGCATGTGGAGAGCCAGGTTTTCCAGCACCATTTGTTAAAGAGGCTATGTTTCTTCCAGTAAGCATGTTTGACCCCTTTTTGGAAAACAAAGTGGCTGAGTGTCTTTGATTTTGCTTCTGCATCTTCTAATCTATTCCTTTCCACCTCAGGTCTATTTTTTTGCCAATACCATGCTGATTTTATCACTGTAGCATTGTAGCGTACCTTTAGGTCAGGAGTTGTAATGCTTCTTGCCTTGTCTTTGTTGCCCAGGATTGCCTTTGCAATTCTATGTATTTTTGGTTCCAAATAAATCTTAGGAATGATTTCTCCAGTTGGGTGAGATATCTTGATGGTATTTTGATAGGAATTAAATTAAATCTGTATAGCAATTTAGGGAATATGGCCATCTTCACGATGTTGGTTCTTCCTATGCAGGAACAGGGAATTTCTTTCAATTTTCTGAAATCCGCTAGCACCTCTTTTTTCAGTGTACTGTAGTTTTCATTGAAAATATCTTTTACTTCTTTAGTTAGGCTACTTCCCTAGTATTTCATTTTCTTCAGTGCTATCATAAAAGGTATTGTTCCTCTAAATTCTCGTTCAGTGTGTTTATCATCTGTGTGGAGGAATGTTATTGAATGTTTTGTGTTGCATTTGTATCCTGCCACACTACTGAATTAGTGCATTAATTATAGTAGCTTCTTTGTAGATTGTTTTGGGTCTCCCAAGTAGATTATAATGTCATCTGTAAATAATGATAATTTAACTTCTTCTTTACCTACTCTTGCTCCTTTTATTTCTCTCTCTTGTTTAATGGCTGTAGCTAGTTATTCCAGAAGTATATTGAATAGGAGTGGTGATAGAACACATCCTTGCCTGATCTGAGTTCCTCTATACATTTCTGCACTTGTCTGTCTACCTCATATGTTACCAATTCAGAGATTTCAGCTGCATGATTCCCATTTTCTACAATGGTACTGTCTCCTGTATTTCTTTTGGGTGGACTTGGGACCTGAGATCGCATCTTTCTCCTCTTTTTCGTTTTGTAGAACCTCTGCACTTTGATGAAGTTATGCTGTTAGTATCTATTGAAATTTGGGTCTGGATTCACCAGTCTTTATCCCTTCCAGATGTGCCTAGCTGGGTATGGCTGCTCTGTTCAGCTTCTTCCTGCTGCAACAGGGCATAGGCAGGGAAGGTCAGACTGGGTGGGCAGGTGCCAGGTTCCGGTGGCTGGTAGCCCCAGCGCACATGCTAGAGGATAGGTCCTGCCTGGACGCACACTTCAGTTGGTCAGCATGGGTGTGTGGGGTCAGGTTCCAGTTGCTGGTGGCCTAGGGCTGCACACTGGCGGACTGAAATCTTGCATTTTTCATGTGCCTAAAACCAGCACCATGTGGATCATGCCAAATTCTGCTGACAGGTGGAGCAGTATCCAGCCATTCTTTTCTCTGACTGTAGGTTTTTGAGTGACTGGATCACTGAGCACTCAGAACCTGATTTTGAAGAATTAGTTTTGTATGCCAGTGCCATTCTGGAGCCTAGTGTGGCCGCTGCCTCCACTCTGAAACATGGGGCTCTGCAGCTTTCTCTTCAAAGCAAAGTCCCTTACTATTGGTGTGAAGGGGTGAGAGCCTGCCCACTCCTATGATGCCTACAGGGACATCTTTTTCATTATGTTCCTCCTGCGCAGTTTAGGTCTCAGCTTTATCTTCTTTTCTGGTCAAACTCACATTTTAAATCATCCTTCTAGGCTCTTTGCTCTGCCTTTCAACATCTATCTGATGAAAAGCCACCAACAATAGCTATGTTACTGCCCTGAGATCTGTTTTGCAAGATTAACTAGTTCACTGCATTTAAACTCAGGTTCAAGCTAAGTATCTGGACAGGAGCAAAGTGCAGACAAACTTTCTGCCAAAGCATAACACAAATCATCCACGTTCTAACAACCAATGTCATCCTTCTACCCAGTCGAAATGTCCCCAGCCTTGTCTTTATAGGCAGGCTTTCTATCAGCATTCTGGTTTTCTGAGCTCTGACTAGAATCTCCCATACAGAAGATCCAAAGGCATTCCAACTATTTGCTAATAGGTGACATCACTAAACCTTTCCTATGTCTTCCTATAAACCATTCCCCAAAGCTCATACTACACATTACCAGGTAGTCACAGGAATGACACCACTCCTCTGGTACCAAATTCTGCAAAGGGCAAGAAAGCAGTGAAGTGTAAAGTGAAGACCAGAAGCTGTGGCTTCGAGTCAGCCTGTCTCCCCTCCTTATATTTTATGAAGTTACTCTAGAGCGGAGGTGTAGAACTCACACAATGTCCATGCCCTCTTCTATAATGGGATGAAGATGTTTGCAAAATAAGAATTTTGGCTGCCTGCTGAGTCGTTTAATTAACCTTCTAAACTTTACAAATTTAAACAATGTATCAAACGCTACAAAGGGAATGTTAGTTTAGATAATATTGTCTTAAAGAGTAATTAGAAAACTCTAAGAATTCTAAGCCCTGGTTCTATATCTAGGATTAGATGTGACATTGTTTTACTTTTCAACTGATCAAAGAAGAATCAGCGATCTTAGTAGTGTAGAACTTGTGGTTGGGGGTAGTTTACTTTCTTAGAAAATATATACTCTGGTTTCTGTTTAGATCATATAACTCTTTTGCCTTTTACTAAAGAAAATATAACATTCATCCAATATTAAGAAATAGCTATTTTCTTTAAAAAAATGTATTTAGTGCAGGATCTACAGTCTCACTACACAGATCAATCAGGCTCTTAATGATCTTTTCTGTTTTTCAGCCTCCAAAGTGCTGGGATTACAGGTGCGTGCCACCACATCCAGTCTTAACCATCTTCTCAGTGTACCCCAGGGGTGGGGCTAGCATGGCACTCCAGGAATCAAGTCCCTGGTCTCTGAATCTGCCTAAGCAGGTACTTTAATCTGATGAGGTATCTGGCTGGTCCATAAGAATTAGCTATTTTCTTTTGATGTAAGAAATACATTATAACATGTCTTTGTTTTATCCAAGACATTATGGATACAAAAACTGATAACAAAAACAAAATACTAACTGCTGCAGACAATAATCACCTGTGTTCCTGTTCTGTTACAATACCTATGACACATATTTGAAACATCATATGGTTCTTTATGACAGCATGCATGAAAATTTTCTAACACTGTTATCAAAAAGATTTATACAACAAAACAAATCCATATCAAGTGATAATTTTCAGAAACTCTCCTCTTTTCTTCACTAAAATCCTATTGCATATGCTATTTTTCTCTAACAGATGCTCTATATCATTTTTTGGTAAGTGGATTTTACTACTGTTATCTTTCGGAATCTTCCCAGGTTGGTACAATAAAGTGTCACGGGCTAACGCAAAAACAAAAATTTATTTCTTTTCTTCTTGAACATGAGAAGTTCATGATGAAGCAGTAGATGTAGCACCCAGTGAAGCCACATTTTTGTATCTTTTCACTTTGTCCTCAAAAGAAGTGGAGAGGGCGATCTCTCTGGCATTCTTTTATAAGATGCTGAGAGTTCTGCTCCTAGGACTTGTACAGTTCACGAAGATACCACCTGTGGACCTTGTGATACTAGGGATGAGGACTTTAATGCATATATTTCCTAGGTAACAAGAACTTTGAGACCATAACATTTGGTTTGGGATGTAAGTCACATTGTCTCTTTGTCTGACAAAATAATATACCTGTTGTAAATCACATGAGGTATGAAAGGCAAATTGGGAAGTTTCTTAGTTACTTTCTCATTGTTTGGACAACATCTATAAGTTAAAGGAGGAGAGGTTTATGTTGTGTCACAATATGAACAGGAACCAGTCCATAGCTGATTCCAAGGCAGGTAGTCACAGCAGGTTGCAAACAGTAAAGGAAGATGAGGGACATTTTTCTAGGTCACATCCCCAGAGCACACCTCTCTCACTAGGGTTCCCATTCCAGTCTCACACCTAGTTACACATCCATCAGTGGATAAATCCAGTCTCAGGATCAGTCACCTCACAAAAGCTCCAGGTAGAAGTTTTCAAGGCTTTGGGAGTACATCCAAGTAAAAAATCATAATAGACACATAATAAGTATATATGTTGGGAGGCAAATTGTTTGCATGTTTTTCTACAAAGCTGGTTTTACCAATGTAATTGTCTCTGTTACTTTTCACTTGTTTCTGGGACAAATAGCCAACACTCAAAATGAAAGAAGGAAAGGTTATTATTTAGCTCACAGTTAGTGGAGGTTTCAGTGTGTTTTCTATGACTCCAAGACAAATGACAGCAGTTCATGGCAACAAAAAGTAATGAAGAACGTAGGAGGAGCAGCATCTGCGGAGTCTAACAAGCCCTTTTCTCTTCTATGCTGATGGAAACGAGCTTCTCTGAGAAGGTGGTGGCAGCTTCTGTGAAGATCTAAACTCTTCCCAAGTGGCATGGCTGTGTCTATTGAGCTCCTTCAAGGAAGTGGTGTGTCGTTTAAGTGCTAAGTCACTCACTGTGGGGCTATTACTCCTCTCCCTTCCTAAGGCAGGGTTCTCCACACCATGCAAGTTTGGACTCCCCATACCCCAGGGCACAGAACCACAGAGCAGTTCCAGCCAAGTTGATGCACAATGTATCAGCCAATACAATAATCTTAGGATCCCATATTTTAACTTTTCTCAGTATGGATCATGAAAAGATGTTAAGAAAAAAACTCATGTTGTTTTGACTGTCCTTGTGCAAATCCACATCACAGGCATATGGGATTGTACCTATATTCTGGGTCTAAGGAAACTAAACAAATCTGGGAGTGTAACTTAAAACTCTACTAGGGCTACAGAAAATTTACTTGACAATTATACTATTTCTTTCGGTTGTGTGCTATTGTAGGAAAAATAAGCTTGTGACCTTAATCATGGGACGATAAGGAACTTTTTTTATAATTTATGTTGTGCTGGAAAGTGCAAACCTTCTTTGATTTAGCTGTGCAAAGAACAAGTCATATTATTGCTACTTTCCTGTTCTGAAAAGATATGGAAATTTTACTCCTTTGTTTTCTCTAAAGATGTTAACTGGCAAACAAACTAAAAATGACACATCTAGTTCAATTCACATCGTATTCAGTATATGTGTTAGGTTTAAATTTTCCATCTACAGTAAATTTAAATTTCCTGTCTATAGTATTGAAAACAGAAGTGGATTAACGAAATTGACAAGGGTTTCATATCTTAATACCTTTCTTTCAATGAGCATTATTTGCTGTTGACCAATCGAATGATCATATATACACATATTTGTATACTGCTTCAAATGAAGTTTCCATATGAAAGCAAAAATGTTCACAAATGTTTACAAATCGGATAATGAAGAAGAAGGAAGGGAAAATCCTCAGAGAAGCACTCCAAGAGGGACAACCATATTCATTATTGCTATGATAAACTAGTCTATGAGTGGAAGAACAGTAAGGAAAAGTGGCTAAGGAAAACTACCATAAAAGAGCAGATTGTTTGTCAGAGGCAGCTACATTTTTATTGAGGACTGGCAGCTTGTCAGCAACATCAATATGCTTGAGTACATTTACATCAGTATAATGAATTACTGTCCTTAAAACTTAACGTTACTAGCGTATGTCACAGATAGCATTGAATAGACGGTAAAATAGAAGCAAGCATACAGCTATGTGAGACGGCAGGATAAAGATCCAAACAGAAAAATGTTGCATCCTGAAAAATTTAGAGAAGCTAAAATCTTCAGTTTGGCCACACAGTAGAAATGTTTGAAAACACCAATGATTTATTACATTATCAATTACATACGATTAGAAACGTATTGGGTTTGATTCTTGGTTCCGTATCCCATGGCAGCACGCTGAGTGGGTGACTGAGTCTGAGCATGCCAGTGTGAGCCTATAATCCCAGTGCTGGGGAAGCTAAAAGTAAGAGTGTCACTGCAAGTCCAAGATGCACAGTGAGAACCTGTACCAAATACATAATATAAAAATAACTAAATTAATGTAGATGTGCAAATAATAGCATCATTTAGCCATAGAGTATCATGTTTTGGGAAAAGGAAAATCATTTGCTTAACAGAAGTTTATAACTCAGTTCAGAATATCACTTCTGCCCTTAAGAACTGATGCTTACATTGCAGTAGACAACCACATAGGAGGTTAGCATGGTCCTTTTCTGGAAAACAAAATATTAGTGGCATGAGCATGTCATACCTCTTCGAAAATAATAAGACTGTAATTGTTGATTGATTTATGCGGACATGAAATGATAGGTGATACAAAGAGAAAATTATTTGAGGTTTTTATTTTTAATGATAAAATTGATTAAATTAATTAATCAATATTATACATATTTACATGGTATAAATGTCAGATTTGCTTTTCTAATTTTCAAGATTACTTTTTAGCTGACACAACTCCGAAGTTTATATATTAACTAGAAAACAAAGAATTGTATATTATTATTATTATTATTATTATTATTATTATTATTACTTCAGTGACTTGAGTCTATCTGTCTCACACTCTGATTGTATTTGCCTTAGTCTATAAAGATGGGCAAAGCTGAAAAGAAAAAGTAGAGGGAAAAGGGAAACTACCAAGACTACTCAAAATAATGTTACTGTTAAAGAAGGGTTTATTGTCATATATATATGAAGCCAAGGCTAAAGAAATCAGTTTTTCCCCCACAAAAAAACAAAGGAACAAAGATGGCAAATCAGCTCAACTTTGTCTCTTCAGAGAACAGGCAGTACTAGAGGTTAAGCAGGTGTCAGGTGGGAGGGAAGGGGCTCATCAGCTGTATCTGGGAGGCTTGGTGGACAAGTCCGGCCAGGCGTGCCAGATTAGGTGCAACCTGTGAGGAGAGCTGGGCTGAGCTTCCACGGTCCACAGTGTGCCTTGCTGCTAATCTAGGTCTGCGAGCCCCAGTTCTCACTCCTCAGTTTCCCTCTCCCTAGAGGACTTTTGTTCTCCCAGGTTCTCCATGTCATTTTAGGGCAAGTCCTAGGGCTCTGCACCTGTGTTCTGAAAATCATCCCAAACCAATCTGAGGAAAGGGAAAGCTATCATTTTGTATTTCAGTTTCATAAACACAAATGTCATTTGGGTGGCTATAGATTCCATTTCTTAATATGTAGAATAAAAAATTAAAATTATCAATGATAATTGTTGCATATATCCATATATGGATTTTATAAGAACGCAAGATATAATAAATGTGCAGGATTTTTGTAATTTGTCAGGCATGATGGAAGCATAAATTTTTAAGAGACCAACACGTTTCACATGGTTGCCAGCTTTTCTTTCTTCTCCCAAAATGTGATATTCTAGGGCTAGTCCATCCTAGCCATGACTGTAGGTAGAGAAGAGTTACTGGCCTTCACTGCTGAACAAATAATGGTCAGGATGTCTTAGCAGCAGGCTTATGGAAAGCTTCGTTAGGTGTAAAAGCCATTCACATTCGGAGAAGAGTATGAGACCTCAAAAACAAAGGACCCTTATTGTCTGGGGCTGGCTGTTCTTAGCTTGTGTTGGGAATGTCCTTAGCGTGGATGCTCTAAGCTATGTTTCTACTCTCTGCTTGGTTCTTTGATGGGCTATGTTAGAATGCAAAACACGTGCCTGTCTTTGAAGTAACTTGAAGTTGTGTGGCCTGCTTCCTAGTGTGCTGCTTCTTGGAAGCTGAAAGTCTGTGAGAGGAAAAGCACAAGCCTGATTTACAGATGAAAATCACAGGGCCAGTTCATAGGCTTGGGAGTTCTTTTTTGTTTCGGGTAAGTTTTCTGGACATAACAAAAGGAGGAGGTTATTGTTAGCTTGAGTAACTTTGCGGTCTGCAATTACTCTTAATACTACCATTTTAAAATCATGAGTGTTCTTGCTTTCTTTTCACCTACCTTTATTTTTATCCTATCTTAGTAAAAGTGACCCTTCTGGAAAATAATTATTTCTTAGGAACTATTTATCTTTTTTCTTTATGATACTCTCATTTGTGTGAAGTCATTAGTCGAGCCATGCTCCAATTCCCTGAATTGCTTAAAGCTAAAATGCAAAGCCGAAGCAAGAAGTTGAGCCGTTCACATCCATATCAGGACTGAATTTGTCTTTAGTTTGATTTTCATTCTCAGAGAAAGATGATTAGCTAAGGAAGATTCAATTAAATGTGAGTTTAAATATTGATTAAAACAGTAATTTCTATCCTTATATAAGCCATTTTAACTTTTATATGACATACTGTAGAGACTCAAAATAGCAGTCGCATAGAGCAATCAGAAAATTCATAAGGTCTATGTAGGGGCTGGGGAGATAGCTCCGAGGCACAAGTGCCTGCTGGGCAAGTGCAAGGTCGTGAGTTTGAACCCTGGTCCCACAAAAAAAAAAAAAAAAAAAAAAAAAAAGGTCTATGTATTCATTCCTCCCATGTCCACTATTACTTCAGTATACCTCGTCATACAATATAGTAAAAGTGGTAAAAGTGAGTATTTTGAAACACTATCATTTTCTTTTAAATTTTTGTAGGTTTCATACAACCTTTTTCTTCTGTCAGGTGTTAAGCATAAAAAGACAGAGAATTTAAAATTTAAATACTACATAAAGCCTGCATGAAACTCAGAGCATCATAATATATGATCTATTAAAAATGACTGAACACAAAGGACACATGAAGGAATCCTGGACTAAACACAAAACACCTCCAAACAAGTTTAAAAAAATAAATTAGAGAAAAATTATTCAGAATGTCAGGATAAATATCCTGTGGGACAGCCATTTGCAGTAACCATGACTATGGGCAAATATGGCTCAGTGTTTTGTTTCTTGTTTTTTGTTTTGGGTTTTTTTTTTTTTTTAATATGGCTCATAGTTCAGGTATTTTTCTTATTTTATTTTAAACAATATTTCATTGTCTGTGAAGATTCTATGACGCAGTGTCCATATATAAAATACATTGGAACTCAGCTATGAACTTCACTTAGGCAATACATTTGATGGCTTTAATCCTTACGTGATGGGACTGAATTGATGCTAGGGAATTCGTGGCTTTAAGTAGTTAAATTATTTACTGCCTGGGATTTTAAGAGTGTGTTTACTGATTTCTGATAAAGACATTATATATGACCTTAGAATTAGAATGTCTCAATTTAAACCGCCAGGAACGCTTTGGCATAAACAGTTGCTCCCAATGACAATACCATATATAAATATATATGCTACACATAAATTATACATGCACTTCTGAATGCATATTTGATGTTGCTTACAATATTTTTACTTCGCATGCCAAAGAAAGTTTTAGATAATACACAGTGAAGATGACAGAAAAGTTTTTGAAAATGTTCTGCTTCAAATATTATTCAATTCAATATAAATAATAATTGATTACTAAATGAAATTATTAGCTCAGATTTGAATTTTAAAAATTATTTTGAAAATATACATATTGAACAGTTGTGAAATATATATGCCCTTACTCACTTTGCAAGCCAGTAAGTTAGCTTATCATTGTTTTAAATATCCTGATAAAAATAATAAATAAATAAATAAATTTTTGATAAAAGACCTGAGAGTTGCAGGTCAGACATAAATGACACTCTATTATTCATTGCATTAATAATAGCCAGTTTCTCAAGCCCTTAGTCATTAGCATAGCGACATGAGAACTAGATGATGCAAACACATGCAGTGGAATGTAAAAAAAAAAAAAAAAAATGAACCTAGACACTTTCAATTTTTTATGACCACAATCCTTCTCTCCCTGGCTACAGACATAGATGTTGACATTATAATATGTGGCAGGAAGCATCTTTGATCTTTGCTCTAGGAGAAGGCACTACCTGTCATTGGTTGCTATACAGATGTGCAAAAACCTTGATCTTCTTTGCTTTCCTCCTGCCCACTCCAGAAACCACCCAATGGAACAAATCCTCCATGTGTTTACACAATTAGAACATCCCATAGGTGAGGGAAGCTCTCCTAACTAGCCCATTGACACATGGTATCTTTAACTGGATCTAATAAAAAAGAGCTGATTAACTGTTTTAATTTCACATATATATGGGAATCTTCGCAATACCATAGTGGAAGAAATGACAGAACCGTGATGCTTAATACATATATAAGTAAACAACAGGAGAAATGGACATTTTATTATGGTAATAAATTATAGCTATTAAATTCTGAACATGCTTTTAAAAGATACAGTGGTATGTTTCTGGAGAATTTATTTAAGTACATAGTAACACCAACTACTCAGTTCTGCCAATCAAGGCTATTTTCCAGCCTTGCTTTGTGAAAGAAATATCTTTCTTTTTTTTTTCTCTCTCTCTTTTTTTTTGTCTTTTTGAGACAGGGTCTCATTATGCAGTTAAGGCTGGCCTTGAGCTCACTTTTGTAGCCCAGGCTGGTCTTGAACTTGCACCAATCCTCCTGCCTCAGCCTCCCGAGTGCTGGGATTACTGGTGTGAGCCACCACGCCCTGCTCTTGTGAAAGATATATCTTATATCAAGCACTTTCCTATAGTTTGGAAATCACTCCTCACCAACAATTTAAAGGAGGAAAGAATTGTCACATAGTTTCAGAGGGCTCATTCCATAGCTGGCTGACTACAGGTCTGAAAGGGCATGGAGAAAAGGCCCAGAGGAGAAAACCTGCTTATCTCATGGCAGTCAGGAAGCACAGAGCCAAGAAACACAAATACAACACTCCTGGCTGTGATGCCAGTGACTCAGATCTTCTAACTGTAGGGGCAGATCAACACTGAAAAAAATGGGATGAGGTCCTCAGTAAGCTTCTTGGCTGATTCTGAATCGGCAGAATTAATATCAGACATGAGCTTATAAACCGAGCTTATAAAACTCAGGCTTAGCCAAAGTTAGCAGCTTCTCCCCACTTGCACTAAAATACAAAGGAGATAAAATGGGGAGAGGACTAAAATAAGAAAGAACTCACTTTATAAAATATATACTCATACCTAGAGACTCACATATATATCATTCTTTCATTATACCACTGCACTAAATATACCAAAAACCTTTACCTATCCACTAACTTGTCCTAGAAGGTAAGGTTCTTTTGAACAAACCCATATAGTTTAGGAAAAATAAAACAAAACTCACTAAAGAATTTACACACAAGATATGGTGGACAAATTAATGACCCTAGTGCCTAAAGGAGCCAATCAGATTATGCCAAACATGGGGGAGGGTTGGGGAAGGATCTTATCTACCATCTAACACACACACACACACACACACACACACACACACACACACACACACAAAAAAAGACTGGAGGCAAAGACCTTTAGATATCTGACATAGGATCCCATGCCTTCTCACAAGGTGGTTTCTCTCCCTCATTTCTGCATGTGAAATAGCCAGGCACTGCCTCCTTCCAGCACCTCCCACCTTGAACTTATTGATGAAGTAATCTAGTGATAAGCATAATGTTGATGATCCAGTTGCCTTCCCAAAGCTCTGTATCAAGATCCAAGCACCCTATGGAGGAATTGTTTTATCATATTTATTGGGGGAATGAAAGCTCCTGTCCAATAGTGAGACAGGAGAAGGGTCCAGAGTGAGTGTTCCCCCTCCACAGATATTTTATTTTATTTTATTGGTGGTACCAGAGATTGAACTCAAGACCTTATCCTTGCCAGGAAAGCACTTATTCCATTGGCCTATCCCCCCAGCCCAGTCAAGTAATTTTAGGTTGAAACCATAATGGCTTCTAAAGTTAGGGAAAGGCCAAAAGGCTGTTTTTGAAATTACAGATTTTTGAGCAATGTTCACCTGAATTCAATATGGCAGTGGAATTTAGTTAAAATAAAATATATTTAGCTACTTCAGCACAATTAAAAGTCAAGTGACATTAAAAACTCTGCTCTGATCTTTTCACTTGTCTTGAAGCACTAACACTGGTAAACTTGGACACGTTAGTAATTGTACAGTCTCCTTTCACTCACAAATCAACATCTATTTTCTTCAAATAAATCTAGGCAAGGAATGAAGATGTCATGGAATATTTTGCCTTCACTTAAGTACACACCTGTATGTTGCCACCTTTTCCAGTTAAACGACTTCTCTTATAAGAATATCTCCCATATAAATTAATCATTTATTTATCTAGAAATCTCTAATCACTGCTTCATTTTAGGAAATGCACCCAGGTACCTAATGACTATCTGAGTTTTTATTGTTGTTACTTAAACATTGGAAGATTCACATGGCCACATTTGAAGTACAAGATACAGCGTGAGTGAGAAATGGATAAGGAAAGCAGATTAAGGCTGAGTTCTACAAAAAACACAGTCCTGAATGCACAAAATTCACCAGAGAGAAAATATTGTTTATGCTGATCAGAATCTCAATAAATTGGAGCAACACAGACTGGCAATGGCTTCAATATGCTTCTTGGGCAATAAAGAGAGTTACACTGTCTTCCCAGATCATTTGGAATGCTTCAATGTATTCTGTGTTTCTGAAGAGACTACTAGAGAATAATCAATTCAGTTAGCCCTAATTTGATACTCAAACAGCTGAGTGACATTTACTTGTCCCACAAAAACAATGCTGCAGAAGTTGACAACGTTTTAACAGTAAAAGGTGTAAGAACACTTATAGCTGAAAAATTTATCCTGTTTTGAATAATAAGCATGATTAAAAAGCATGGTCAGAATTGTCTGGTTGAGGATGGTAGGCAGAGCAGTCTTGTGTTGATTTTCAGTAGTTTTAGAAAACATCACCAGCTTTTTTTCCTTCAGCAGGAATTCTCTAGCAGCTGCTCTGAAAGAGGAAGAGAATATTCTCTGTTTTATCTTCCAGACTCTGACTTGTCTTCTC
This sequence comes from Myocastor coypus, assembly GCA_004027025.1. Lineage (NCBI taxonomy): Eukaryota > Metazoa > Chordata > Mammalia > Rodentia > Myocastoridae > Myocastor > Myocastor coypus. The sequence goes on from PVJA010002071.1 coordinate 42,762, forward strand.
TGCAAATTGCAGTAATGTTGCTTTTCCTCTGCTATCAAAAGGAGTGAGACTTATCCGTTTAGCAACAACTTTGTTTTTCCTAACCATTTCTCTTTACATTTATTTGCTCACTCAGGGAGATTGAGTGAAAAGGCCACAAGTCCAAGACCCATTAGATTTCTAGCTTGTTTCACATGCAGTTCTAAGGGTGTACAGAACAGTGTCCTTAATCCGGTGGTCATTGATTTATGATCTAGTGTCATGTTAATCAAACATGAGAATCCAGATAACTGTCACAGGTTTAAGTTTAATGTCTCAGCTCATTTTGGCTACACTGACACTGAAAAATTTTCTAACCAGATCAATTTGAGATTATTGTTTGAATTCATATGAATCAACTCCACTTAAACAAAAAGACAAAAGATTTTTTTTGAGAATTGGAGAATTTTTTAGGAGAGTTTTCAATTCAAATTAATTTTGATTAAATAAAATATAAGTCTCATTTTTATTATGGAAAGAACTTTTAATCATCTCTGAAAGTTATGCACAGGCATTAAAATTTTACCTTTTGAAAATGTTTATGAAAGTGGATGCTATTTTGCTATTGTTTTACATTTCAAACTTTCCTAACTCCTGGAGCAGACAGTGCAGTTTTAAACCTGGCAAAAGATTACCAAAAAAGTCTATCTCAAGGAAAAGAGAAAAATATGTACAATAATGATTTTTTTCAAAGTATGTAATCTAAGAAAAGGCAAGGGAAGGACTTCTGTCATTAAGCACTTAGATTCTGTAAGGCACAGTGTAAAAGAGAAGTCAGGAGAGGCAGAAGGATTTTGTTTAAAGTTTAGTCAACCCACTTTAATCAAGGAAAAGCCCCATGAAGATTCCCAGAGTGGGTCAAGGATATGATGTTGTCAGTCTACCAGGAGGCAACAGGAGCGATGACTGATGTAATCTGATTTCCCTCAACAGAATATTAATTGCTCATCACTGGTGGGAGCCCCAAATCCGGCAGTGCAGAGATTCTCTGCAGGTGAAATAGGGTCCTTTTCTTTGTGTCTAGTCTATAAAATTAGATATGTAAGTCTGCCATGAAATTCATTTGCGCAGCCGCAGTAGCAATTTGACAGATGTGGTTTAATCAGCGACTTGATTCTAGCTGGTCTTATCAGGATGCACAGCTTTGCTGTAGACATTTATATAAGTGGTGCTGAAAACACAAGTAGGATGCTCATCAGTGCCATAATTTGTTTCAACTATTCATGACTACAAAAAGATTGCTTTATTCTGCAATTGGTAATTTTTCAAGTAGGAGACCAAACCGCTAATCCACTGCCAACATTATGAGTCAGTTAAAAGTATACAAAGGTTCATTGGCATGACTAGTGCATTGTGCTACATGGAAAGCCTTGAGTTATTGTCATGGAGCAGAACAACCATGCCTATTTTCAGTTCTGAATAGTTTACATTAGACTGAACTGCAGAGCCTTAGCAGACATCAGTGGGCTTCGGCTTAGGTGAAATATAAGCAAAATAGCCCAAGTATTTAGCAGAACCTCTGTGAATTTAAGGCCCTGCTGACTCACTATCTGTGCTTCAGTGAGTGGGACAAGGATTAGTATTTTCCCTAGAAAGAAAGCTACTTTTTCCATCCATCCTTCCTTCCTTCCTTCCTTCCTTCCTTCCTTCCTTCCTTCCTTCCTTCCTTCCTTCCTTTTATCCTTTCCTCCCATTTTCTCCCTCCCTCCCTCCTTCCTTACTTCCCTCCTTCTTTCCCTGTCTTTCTTTATTCCTTCTTTTTTTTTCAAATTTAAAACTCAGGTTGCTACTGGTGTCAAGCCAAATATAAGTTAATTTAGCAATTGTCATTTAGCTGAGTTCACCCACTTCATTAAATGTAAAGCTACTGTCCTAAATATTCACAGAAAGGGTATACAGTTTCATCTTGAGCCCAGTATTAAGCTGACTACATTTTAACATGGATATAGCTGGTCTCTGTATCTGTATTCAAGAAATCCAAAGTTCTAAAAGGCTCCCCTAGGTGAAATTGTCTTCTAGTATCTATCAGTCTTTGATTCTAGGATTCCTTCAGTCATTGAGAAGCAAAGGTGTGACATAGCACCATGGACAGGTCCCTCTGCAGCCTGTTGATTTGTGTCTCAATTTAACAAGCTCTTGGAATTTCAGCAACTTGGAGATCTAATTCAAAGGTAAAAGTGAATAAAATGAGCTCTATCCTGTTAAGAGTTCATAAAAACAAATCGTTTCCTTTTTTAAAATCTACTTTTAATGGTACTCTCTAAAGGACAAATAGACTATAGAAGATGTCTAACCTATAAGTTTGACCACAGTTCTCCACAAAATTATTTGTAGTCACTGTGGCTTGTGTTATTCACTAATACATTTCAGCCATGCCTGCCAGCAGGTGTTAGTCACACTTCTTTCCTGGGTGCATTTTGAGACTCAGGCTTTGTACGTGAGCAAGGCACCATCCACATGAAGAAAGCTTTCACGTAGAGGTACTTACACTGAAATTTTACCTGGAGACTGATGAAATGAGAATGCATATGTTAACCTTTCTCTTTAGTTGTTTCTGATGGAAAGAATGAGCTGTGACCCTGTGATATAGGAGAACACCACACAAACACAAAACATCAATTCGTTGGAAAGCTTCAGAAGAAGAAAACTCAATCTAAAATATTCCTCTTATATAATTATTTCAGCTTCCTTCTTCTGTTGCATACTTTCCTCAAGGAGCATAGTTAAAATTGAATACCTCATCCTCCTATTGTCAGGGCAGTGGGTAGGATGCTTATATACAGCAGAGTCATATAATGCTGGTTCCGCCCCCCTGGAGTGACCCAGCACACCCAGATAGCACATATGACCACAGTTCCTCTATGACGAAAGGCAGTGGCCTGCTTGTTCCTAACCATCTTTTGAGGTGAGGTCAGGGTAGAAGGTAAGGGGAAACTGCAGTGGAGGGAAGCCCACATGGAGAAATCTTGAGGCCTGGTGAGATAGCCCAGCCCTCAAAAGCACCTACCTAGACAAGCTCAGCCAAGCACACAGTGACTGTGTGGTTCAACCCCCGGCACCACATGCCACCATTAAACTGTTTAACATTTACTATGAATTAGTATGCATTTATTATAAATGAACAGGTATTTTTATTTAAAATTGATTGATGTTGCATGATCAGTAAGAAATATCAGCTGAAGACTTTACTACAATTTAAGCTGCAATGTTTTCCTTTCAGGTAACTGTTGCTGTTGTCTTAGTCTCTAGCCAGCTCTGATTTGATTTGCTTCTGCCTTCATTAATTTACACGGTCAAATCTGTGTGATTGCAACATAAAAGGAAATACCTGTATTTGATATTTTGGTACTACTAGGGACTTACACCACATAATGTTATTTTATGAAGGCCTGGGGAATAGTAATAACATGCAATAATGTCAATTATGGTGGTCTCTTATTATTTTTCTATGGTTATGTTGTTAGTTCTCTCTTAGGAAAGTAATACTTGATCAATTTCCCAGGATTGGAAATGGATATTTAGTGTGGCAGCTTACCATGTTGTGGCAAACTGGATAACCAAGAGCAGACTTTCAACAGATAATGTGTCATGGAACACTTAACAAAACTCCCAAGCTTTTTTTTTATATATTTAAAACCTCTGAAATTGGTTTATGAATATCGTCCAGGATTCAGATATTCAGTCTTCCTCCTGAAATTACATAAACAAATGCAAATGGAAAGAATCCGAGTTAAAATTATATAACAAAACAGCGCTTCATCACAAAAGCGTGTAGAAATCATAAGAAGCCTATTTAAAATCACTTGTTCTTTAAGAGTGATAATCTCAGAGCTCACAAAGTGCCAGTTTTTTCCTCAAATTGCTAAATACATAAGTATGACTCCAATAAGTATTATAAAGAAAACCTCAAATAAATTGGGTAATTCATATGTAAGATGTCAAACTTGTACTTTTTTTTTCAGTCTAAATGGGAAACCCCAATATATAAAATCTATCTTTTTTTTTTTTTTTTTTTTTTTTGCAGGACTAGGGTTCAAACTCATAACCTTGCATTTGCCAGGCAAGCACTTGTGCCACAGAGCTATTTCCCCCGCCCTAAAATCTATCCTTTTCTAATTTGTGGCTTAACTTTTAAACTTTTACCAGAGTCCAGTTTTCTGAGAAGTCCATATTTAGGTAAATGGGTAAAGGCATAAAAACCCAGCACTGTGAATGCTAACCAAAAACTGGAGTCATATATTTTAAGCTCACACTTTTGTGAGGCCTCCTTTGATGTGGGAACTGCACAGTATAACTGTTATTACATGGTAATGGCAGTTAAGAGCCCTCATGTAAAGATTAGAATGACTTTTCTATTAGTCCTTCAAGGCTAGACTTTCAGATTCCTTGATTCTAAGAACCTCATGATATCTATGAATAGAATTACTCTTTACAAAGGACCATGTAAATTTTTTATTAGTGAATGAGATTTTGGAGTATTATGAATGAAAATATTCTCAATTTGACTTTTATTACTCCCATCACGATATGCAGGGTGTGTAGACAGAAGCTTGGCATCCACTAACTATATGTAAAGATAAAAATGAATAATTCATTTCATTCAAAATGAGCAAAATCAAAAGACTAATTTCCTTTCGAGAAGACGTTTGAGACATATGAAACGGTCAACAATACTAATAAAAACTATATTTACTTAGAAGCATTCAGAATATCAACACAACAGTTGCAAATTAATTTTGCATTTACAGAGTGGTATTCAGTTAACAGACCAATTACATTTTATATAAAGTGAATCAGAGGCAACTGCAGATAAAATATATCATCCCCATATATAACTAATTTGTGTTGTGGACCAACAAGAACCTGCTTTAAATTTCCATGCCAATTTACAACCTTCATACTGTACCAGGTAAGGTTAGTGGCTACTGAAAACACCATCAGGATAGGGCTCTTTAAAGACACATCTGGTAGGCTGTTAACTATACAAAGAAAAGACACTGTACAGTTTAAAAACAAATATTACACAGCTTTATATTTCATTTTTTATCTTTAAAAGGAGTCAGTTGTGTACAGGGGCGTTAAATGTTTTATAGACAAGAAAAAAAAACTGCACTAGAACCGACTTATTCATCATCATCCTCTTCTTCATCCTCCTCCTCTGCATCTTCTTCCTCCTCTTCCTCCTCATCTTCCTCATCCTCCTCTTCTTCCTTCTTTTTCTTGCTCTTTTCAGCCTTGACAACTTCCTTTCTTGCTGCATCAGGTTTTCCTTTAGCCCGGTAGGCAGCGATGTCCTTTTCATACTTTCCCTTCAGCTTAGCAGCCTCCTTCTCATATGGCTGCTTGTCATCTGCTGCAGTGTTATTCCACATTTCTCCAAGTTTCTTTGCAACATTATTAATGGAAAGGCCAGGATGTTCTCCTCTGACTTTTTGGGCAATACTCAGCAGAACAAAGAGAAGGATGAAGGAAACCTGTTGAACATACTGGGATCTTGAACTTCTATTTTGTTTCTCCTTTTGGAGGAATACAAGTTTTCATTTCTTTTTATAATGAGCTTCTTCTGCTTTTGCCATGTCTTCAAATTTTCCTTTTTTTTTTTTAGCAGATATGATCTTCCACCTCTCGGAGCACTTCTTAGAAAATTCAGAAGTTAATGGAAGCATCTGAATGTTTTTCCTTGTGCACTTCTTGGTAAGTTTGCACAAAGAGTGCATATGATAACGTCTTGCCTCTCAGTTTCTTAGGATCACCTTTTGCCCATGTTTACTTATTTTCCTCAGTGAGGTACAGAGCCTCCCAGTGCCCATCTAGTTCTCGCTTGCCCCAGCAATGTCTCTGTGGAGTTCAAGGTACTGCAATGGCTGTGAGAATGGGAGCCAGATGCAGCTTCCTCACTATCTCTGCTCTGTAACTCCTAAGCTTCTCAAAGAGCCAACCAGAAAGTACTGTATGTACGTATGCATGTATGTATGTATGTATGTATGTATGTAGTACAGGTTCTAAAGACACAGATCTGACTCGTAGTGATCCTCCTGTTTTTCAGTCTCCCAAGCTCTAGTATTACAAGTGTGTGCCAACATACCCATTCTCAATCCAATGTTTCAGGCGCAGGGCCAGCACAGCAGCCCTGGGGATGAAATATGTCTGCCTAAGCAGGAGCTTTAATCCTCTGAGCTTTCTGGCTGGCCCTAGAAAGCACTTTATAATAGAACAAAAACCACTTCTGTTACACCTGTCAATATTATTATAATAAGAAATTAATATATTAAAAGGTAAAGTATTCTTGTTACATTCAACCTGTGCCTTTCAGATAGAGTAAGAATATAATATTTGCTTTTCTACTTTTTAAGTATGCATTTATTCATTTGGCACAGATTGAACTTCACAGGCCAGGCTGTGAAGTATCTCAGGCTCCCCAAAGTTGGGATTACACAAACGTTGCACCCTACCAGGTTTCTGGATAGTGCGGTGCACCTGGGGCTCCAGGACAGCTCAGCGTGCAGTATCGGGGATAGAACCCTGGTTCTTGTACTTGCCAGGCAGACATTTCAATCACTGAGCTACATATTCAGCCTGATCTCTCTCTCTCACTCTCTCTCTCTCTCTCTCTCTCTGTCTCTCTCTCTGTCTGTCTCTCTGTCTCTCTGTCTCTCTCTCTCTGCCTGTCTCTCTGTCTGTCTGTCTGTCTGTCTGTCTGTCTGTCTGTCTCTCTCTCTCTCTCTCTCTCTCTCTCTCTCTCTCTCTCTCTCTCTCTTTCTTTTTTGGATACAGAGTCTCAGTAGGCAGATTGGACTCCTGATGATCCTCCTGTTTTGCAGCCTCCCCAAGGCTGGAAGTACAGATGGGTGCCACCACGACTGGACATCGTTGCCAGCTCAAGGTCCCTGGGGGTGGGGCCAGTAGGATATAAGGTACTGGGAATTAAGCACTGGTCCTTGCACTTGCCTAACCAGGTGCTTAGTCTACTGAGTATCTTGCAAGTCTTTAAAACTTTTTGTAGTAACTGTTTGCAATCCCTTTTCCTGATTTAAAAAAAAAAAAAAAAAGATTCAGTATCAGTGTACAGGGATAAAATGTCACAAACATCTCCCTTCGGCAAAGACATTTGTGTTTCTAAATGAATGCAAGTTACCATGGAAACAACCTTAAGGCATACAGACTCCATATTCTGTACGTTAATGTATATCAAGCCTAGCTTGAGATTTCCATGTTACTATCTGCTGAAGCAGACATAGGTCCAACATAGGAATTTGTTTGTTCAAGGTCACTCCCCCTCAGCAGTGGGAAATGGGATTTGAAACTTTGGTCCCTGGCTCTCCAGCCTGCTGTTCTGCTTGCCAAGTCACACTGTTTTCCAGCTGTTCATCTGCTAGTGTGCCCCCTAAGAGCAGTTAGTTGTTCCCAAAGGCATGCTGCTGCACATACAGAATAATTAAAGAAAAATTTATCCATGAAAGACAATGAATTCTCATTCCCCAGAGAACATTGTGTTAATGCCAGTCTCTTAGGTATACATTCACACACAAGAATCTCAGCTACACAGTACACTGGACATCTCTACTGCCGAATTCATTTGCATATGTAGTTACTGGCACTGCCTGGTTCAGACCAGGAGCCTTGGCTCAACTGTCCTGTGTCACTCAGTTCTGTGTGCTACTAGATCATGTTCCCAGAGCTCTGATCTTCCTTTTCTGTAAAATGTAGTGAGAATAATCTGGTACTATGTGCATATATTATAGAGATAAAACTGATTCAATGAATGCTTTGTCAAACATTTGGACCTTATAACAAAAATGAAGTTGTTAATTACTGATCCTTCAGTATGATTGCTTGAAATAATGATCATTAGCTTTGAGGGCTATCACAAGCTTTTGCATTTAGTGGTAAGGAAAACAATTCAAAATAGCTATAAGAGCCGGGAGTGGTGACGCACTCCTGTAATCTCAGCACTCGGGAGGCTGAGGCAGGAGGATCGGTGCGAATTCGAGACCAGCCTGGGCTACAAAAGTGAGCTCAAGGCCAGCGTCAACTGCACAGTGAGACCCTGTCTCAAAAAAAAATAGCTATAAGGTTCACTAAATTTATACTACAGAGCAGGAGTTCCAGAAGGAAGGAATCACGATAGTTAATTTGTCCCAGCTAATTTCATGCCTGAATGTAGTGGCTAACATCTTGGCTTCTGTGTTTCTGTCCCTGTACCAACTCTGCATCTCCTATCAATGCAAGGTTGCTTCAGTATTTATAAGGCTACTATCTATATCCAATGATATTGTGTTTATCTGTTATAGAATGGTGAAAAACTTCTGGAATGTGCCATATTAAATTTCCTCTCGGTTGGCAGTAGTAGCACTCTCCGATAACTTCAGCACTCAGGAGGCTCAGGAAGGAGAATCATTGGCAATTCAAGGCCAGCCTGAATTCTATAGCAAGATTTTTCCTGACAAATAAAATTGAATAAAGTAAAATAAAATAAAAATTAGTTTCAGAAATAAAAGAGAGAGAAAAAGAACTGCATAGAAATTCGTAAGAAAAACAAAATTGTCAGCTGAAGGAGAAAAATTAAGTAATTGAAGACAAATTTGATAAAATACAGCAACACATAATAAATTTTACCAGATTAACAGAATTCATCTATTTTTCACAAAATATCTGTCTGGAGATGAAGTAATAATACAATTGTCAATATAAGACTAGATGCATAATTAAGTATACATTTCAAATAAATGATGAATGAATGTATTTTCACTATAGATTTATTTCAAATGCTGCATGGAACATCTTTATATTAAAACATATTACTTATTTTGTATTAATTAAGCTTTTTCTTAGAGGAACAGAAATAATATAAGGAATAGATATTATCACAAGATATACAATATATAGGGAATTACAAACTGGCTTACAGTGGTCAGCCACAGAGCCAGATGAGGAAGCGTGCAGAGGGCGTCTGCACACCCCAGACTGAAGAATTCAGTCCCAAGGTCTGAAGCTCGCTGTGCTGCCCCGTGCAAGTCTCTATTCATCTAATGGGTCTGTGACAGCAGACCTAAGAGTCTGCAACGGAAGCTGAAGGAACCAGGCCGGAGGGTGAAGAGTCTGCACTGTAAGCCAGGCAATGAAGTCCCAGCCTAAAGCACAGATTCAGCTCCTTGGAGGAAGTGGAATTTTGACCCCTTCCTAGGACCCTTTGTGTGGTCTTTTTGTGCTGAGTCACTCTGGGGTGGGCCCATTGCATCCTAGGGCCAGCCCTCTGTCGGCAACAGCAGGGAACCAAGTTGACACAATGTATCAACCACTACAAAGTTCACCTTAAATTTAAATTTAATTGTAATCGGATGTGCTACATTTTTGCTTAGTCTGGCAACCCTGGGTGTGTCCCTTCTACTCAGGGTCATAGTCAAGGAGAAAAAACACAAAGACTCCTGAGTTATAATTGCTAACACCAAAACAGAAAGAACAAGGAACCATGTTTTCATGAACCTGCGTTGAATACAAATTTTTTGTACCGTTGAACACAAGTTTTATGCACTGTCCCTTTGCCAACACAAGTTAAATGGTCATATTATTTCAATGACACTCCCACATGATCCTATGCTATGTACACAATGGCGAACAAAAATGGTACTTTTGACTTTCTAGTGAACCAGGTTAGCATGCAGCTACTTTTACTATGAGCTGTTATTGAGCCAGACATTCAGGAAAAAAAAAAAAAGAAAAAAAAAATAGTTTGGAGATGTGGATTTTAAGATCTGGCGGTTTAAACATGAGATCTCATTGAATTTCAGTGTGTATACTTTGGTTTTCTATTTGCTTCTAAACCCTTTGTAGAAATTACAGGTAAGTGCATTATCATCTCAAAGCTAGAAACTGTTTTGCATGAGGAAGAATTTCCTGTATCTTGCTGCCACAGAATATTTCAATTTTCTTAGATAATAAAATACAAAATCCCCTTTCATCAGTTGAATATAAAAAGGAAGTGGCAATTAAAAGTTTGAAAATTCACTTTGGAGAAATGAAAACTTGACTATGTACTTTTAAAGTTTTGTCTGTAAAACAGCTTGACTACTAAAAATTTTCATTTCTATTAAGTTTTTTAATAATCATT
>PVJA010002071.1:52987-113413 GCA_004027025.1 Myocastor coypus
ATTTTTTTTTTTTTATTTTTTTTTTTTTTTTTTTTTTTTTTATTTTTTTTTTTTTTTTTTTTTTTTTTTTTTTTTTTTTTTTTTTTTTTTTTTTTTTTTTTTCAGATCTGGGGATTGAACTCAGGCACTTGTGCTTGCCAGACAAACCCTTATTCTACTGAGCTATCTCCACAGCCCAGCTCTCCCTTTTTCCTTCTTCCACTTTTTTTTTTGTTTGTTTTGTTTCAAAGGAGATTTCTATCTTTCTTAAAATAATTATAGTTACATCAATATGACATGAGTTGTCATCTTTTAAGTAGCATGATATATATTTGGGAGCATGGTACCAATTATGTAAGAACAGTAGCTCTAAGAAAAATGTTTCTGACACATGAGGCTCAAAGGCCTCATTTATTAGGTAACTAACTACATGTATTTATAATTCAAGAGTGGTCAGCCACATATAGTTTGGTCTGAACGTATATAAGTAATGCACTGGTACTTTGGTAACCTAAATTACTTATGACATCAACTTTATACTCTAACTTAAAACCAAGTATTGTATTATAATTCTATTGCCTTTACAATGAGATTTGAACACTGTTACTAGTTTGTCTCATTTTAACAAATTATGTAACTTGGATAGTAACTGCAGTCTATGTGCTTTCAATAATTTAGTAAACAGCCTACAAATAGATGGATGGCAATATAAGCTACAACAGTGGGAAGATCTGCTTGACAAGTTCAAGATCGCTGATTGAGTTTTTCCTAATATAACTTTCAACATTCTCTTCTTTTCAGAGACACTATTGTGGAGAGCTAGAGCTGCATTTGTGGGCAGGCATTATTAATCATTTTGAAGTTTTCTTTCTTTCTTTCTATCTTTCTTTCTTTCTCTCTTTCTCTCTCTTTCTTTCTCTCTTTCTGTGTCTCTTTCTTTCTCTCTCTCTTTCCTTCTTTCTCTCTTTCTTTCTTCCTCTCTCTCTTTCTGTCTCTCTCTCTGTCTTTCTTTCTTTCTTTTCTTTCTTCCTTTCTTTCTCTCTTTCTCTCTTCTTTCTTTCTTTCTTTCTTTCCTCCGTCTGAGACAGGTTCTTTCTATACAGTTCAGATTGGCCTTGAGCTGACTTTTATAGCTCAGGCTGGTCTTGAACTCACGTCAGTCCTCCTGGCTCAGCATCCCAAATGCTAGGATTACAGACATATGCCACCATGCCCAGCTTTACTTTTTATTTGTGTGTGTGTGTATGTGTGTGTGTGTGTGTGTGTGTGTGTGTGTGTGTGTGTGTGTGTAACTGGAGATTGAACTCAGACTCTTGCACTTGCCAGGCAAATACTTATTCTACTGAGATATCCCCAGCCCCCATTTTCTGTTATTTTCATGTCACCTTTTAAAATGCATTTCAAAACATATAACTAAATTGTTACCAAATAAATCTTTACCTTAAGGGGAAGACAGCAAGAAATACAGCAAACGAAACTATATAAAAACAAAAACAATATGTTGGCTTATACTTTGTAGGAGTCCAACCAAAAGTATGTTCTCAATGGTTTGCTTTTAAAATGTCTTAATTACTTTTTTCTAGTTCCTGGAACAAAACACCTACACTCAACATTAAGAAAGGAAAGGTTAATTTATCCTACAGTTTGTGGAGATTTCAGATCAAATTCATCTCATTTCAAGGCAGGGTGCGGTGGCTCAGGGGCAGCAGTTCAAGGCAGCAGGTAGAAGACAGCAAGAGCAAAAGGGGGAGAGAAAGCTCATTTTTCTCCGTTTTACTGTAAATTGATTATTCCCCCTTGTGCGAGTGTAGCACTCACACCATCTCTGCACCCTCCTCTTGCACAGGATAAGGATGTGTGCAAAGTGAGGTTGTTGGCCCCCTGTTGAGTCTCTTCGTTAACCTTCCAAATTTCTAACTTTATGCAATGTATCAGCCCCCACAAAATATATTCCATTTTTTCAAGTCATAGAGGGAGACACATGTTCTTTTGTTTTATTTATTCCTTCATAATCTTGGTTCCTGAGTTATTGGATCACAATATATGGACTAGCACTCTGCTTGAGATGTATATCAGTCTGATTTCTTCAGAGAAACAAGAGAAAGCAAAAACAAAAACAACAAAAAAAGAAACTAATTATAGGAAATTGAACACATGAGTTTGGGAGCTGAGAAATTTTGAGACCTACAATCAACCCGCTCAAGACTAAGGAAAGCCCATGGCATAATTTTAGTCCAAATCCAAAGCTTGACAACTCAGTGAGTTCTGGTGACGTAAGTTCCAATCTGTATTAGAGTCTGGAGTCCAGAGAAGAGTGATGTTTCCACTGGACAATAGCCAAACAAAAAGAACAAATTCTTCAATCTTTGTTGTCCTCAGTCCTTCCATGGGTTGGATGAAGCCCATTTCCTTTGGGAAGGTTAATCTGCTTTATTCTGTCTATCACAGAAATGTTAATCTTATCCATAGACAGCCTTAGAGAAAGACTCAGTATAATATCAAATCAACTATGTTGGAACCTAATGACTCAATTAAGTTAAACATAAAAAACTTCAGTCATGAGAGGTGTGTGTCACTAGCTCAATGGTTGAGAGGTAATAGTTTTAGGTTTCTGAGTCATTAATCATATTTCCTTTTTGGGGAAGTTTGTTGGAAAGACTTTCCTATACTGACTGCATTTGTAACATAAAAGGGAAAAATATCATTGTTTTCTTTTTTTTTTTTTTTTTTTTTTTTTTTTTTTTTTTTTTTTTTTTTTTTTTTGTCTTTTTGAGACAGGGTCTTGCTATGCAGTTGAGGCTGGCCTTGGGCTCACTTTTGTAGCCCAGGATGGTCTCGAACTCGCACCAATCCTCCTCCCTCAGCCTCCCAAGTGCTGGGATTACAGGCGTGAGCCACCACACCCGGCTTCATTGTTTTCAATAAGATTATACAAAGGCAAACTGGATTTTCTCCATTGTTTTATTTTTTAGCTACTAATGATGAGAATTACCTTTCCTTAAGTAATATTGTTTTTCCTTCAAGGTCTTAAATATGCGCTTTGCTTATATTCTCAAAGGATATGAAGGTGTGAGAGTTAACAGCACAGACTGTGGAGTTAAACTCCTTAGACGTATGTGTTAATGTCAGTAAATAAATGCCGAATGAATGGAAAATTGTTTAGTGCCACAGTTATAGTTATCTATCAATATATAATTTTTTATAAAAATGGTATTTTTGAGTTTTCAAAATTTGCTATAATTCTTGTAAAATTAATTTCCAGAGGTAGTTATGCTAAAGATAAGTAACTCTGATATATTAAGAGAGAGTTCCAATTTCACTCTAAAGAGTTTTGTTATCTAAACATAATTTAATCACTCAAAGTCTAGTTTGGTTAAAATTTTCATCACAAATAGCCCACAAATCTTGGCTTATTTAATGTGAACACTTTTGCTAAGAACTGATTTATAAAGTCTGAGGAAGTTGAAAATACTCAGGCATAGTTTGTCCAAACTACTTTTTTTTGTAAAATAGGAGTTATCTCTTAATTTTTGTTGTTATTGTTGTTAAAGTGTTGAGTAGATGGAGCATAGTGAGAAAAATCTCATTCTCTCTCTCAGTTTTTAATTACTGAGTAAGAGAATAAAAATTTTAAGACAAATTTTCATAAACTGACATAATCTTAACATGCTAACTATTCTCAAGAACATAAAGATGTACAATTTCAATGTTGTGATAAAATATGTAAAATTGTAGGGCCAGAAAGCTAGCTTGGCCAACTAAGCACCAGCTTAGGTAAGGCAGGGACGGGAGTTTCATTTCCTCACCACGTGCCATGCTAGCCCCACCTCAGGGCCCGCTGAGCCAACAGAAGAGTTCAGGAATCGGGGCACACACCTATACACCCAGCACTGGGGAGGTTGAAAACAGGAGGGTCACTAGGAGTCAGAATTGCATAGTGAGACCCCATACCAAATACATAAAGAAAAAAAGTAAATATGCAAAACCTTCACTGGCTGATCTATAAAGTCTGAGGAGGGAAATGCTAGCACTTTTCCCATTCTCTTCTCTGTCCAGTTTAGTGATGTAGAAGAAACATCTGACTTTTTTTTTAAAACCTGAAATACAGCGGGACACCTTTTAGTCTGTGTTGATTGTCCTAAGGGCTAACTTTCCTGTCCAGAACTCTGATTTCCCATGCAAAATGAGGTTTGCATAGAATCAGGATGATGGGCATGAATTTAGTGGTCAAATGAGCAGTTATACCTCATGAGGGTATATTTGGATTCATATTTTGCCTAGAACATAATTCACTGCCTAGAAAATTAAACAGCCGTGCAAGCACTCTGATTTTATGGCTATATTTTAAATTAATCACTAACCATCATGTGGAAGACAAGACACAGCAAAACATCAGAAATTAATGATTGATGCCCACCAGGCAAGGACATTGTCAACGTGGTAACTCCATCTTTTATAGTAATTGGTCTGATCACATGATATTTTGAAACTCTAAGGAGGGGTGATGCTTCTTCAAAGTTAACTTTGCAGCTTCAGTCCTCTGGAGTGGTGAGACTAAATGAAGGTACTAGAGAAGGAAGCATTTGTTAGGCTATGCACAATTGTGGTGAGTGTGCCAGGATTGCTCAGAGGATGCTGTCTTTTCATGGCATGATTTTTGAAAGCCAAACATGTTTACATTGCTCTCCTAAAGAAGTTTACCTAGTTTGCCAAGTTTTCTATAAAACCACCTGCAAAAGTTGCAGTAATCATTGGCTTAGCATCAAGCATTTTAACAGTTTCTATTTCATGTTTCTCAATTTAACCTTGGGCATATACTCTATGTGAAGAAAATTCATGATGTGAAAGTCACCCATAGAGAAGTGGTGACTCCTAGCATTATAATTACAGATAAAACAGAATTACTAGATGTCTGGATGTATAAAGTCATTCCTTAATGTTGGAAGGCATATAAAAACAATAGAAATATCAGAAAGTAAATTGCCTAATAGAATGCATCCCTATCCAGTCAAATTTTATTGGCCAGGATAGGTTTCTATAAATATGAATAGCAAATAATATAAAAACCTTCCCAGTAGAGAATCCAGAGGGGAATTCAGCCCTTCTGCCGAGGGCATCATATTGCCCTGAGGATGAATGATAGACACCTTCCTTGTTTAGATCAGATCCTTTTGCCCCAGGAACTATTGGGCCTGAGGTTCATGAGGTAGATTAGGATTTCATGTGATTAAGATATCTCTTCATTTGTGCAGCTATTTTTTTAACTATTAAAGCTAACAGATGCCCTTGGCTAGTAATGAAATGGATGGAAACTTGTAATAGGCTCAATAGAAGTCCATTGCATGTCAGTAACTGATAACAAAATGCTTTTGTTGGCAGTGGCCACAGATATCTACCAAGAATACTTCCTTTTTTCTCTTTCTCAGATTTCCTTGAGGAACAGAGCTCTCTGATCTGACCAAGACATTATTCCGGGTTTCACTAATCTTCAGGAAGGATATTTTTTTTTTTCTGACTATAGTGGCTTACTTTCTCTGTTCTGAAAATATCTACTTTAGAAAAAAAAAAAAAAAAAAAAAAAACTGTGCTAACTGACTATTTCTGAGATGCACATCTTTTAAAATCATGCCATTTTGACAACACAAAAGTGCCCTGCTAAAGAACTAGGAAATGAAACTAACATAAAATTCCAGGGTTTTTTTTTCCTGTAATTTTTTATTACTTTTAATAAGAAAATAACATTGTATAATAATATGACAGTTTCAAAACACATTAGTAGTACATTTCAATATTTGATACGATGCATATTGTTGTCCTATTATACAGAGCACAGGGTGTAAATGTTATAATTTTTCAAATAATTATTGGTACAACCAAATTTCTTCTCATTGAAATAAGAGAAAGTAGTTGTATACATAATCCAATGTTCAATAATCACAATGGGTTATTGGTAAAACTGGCAGTGTTGGAAGCTGTTGATTTAAGCCTTTTATAGCTCAACATTCTAATCTAGCTTTCCATTTTATACCTGTGATTAAATTTTCTGCTGGGTAGTTAAGGGCAAGTTTAAGCACAACCTGTATAGCAAAACATGTAACTTTTGTATCTCTTAAGGTCAGTCAAATCTCCTCACGATTTATTTTGGAACAATGTACAGTGCTTTGTAGAACTATTCTCAGTGTCAGCCATCTGGATGAGTCATGGGCATTGATTGACCAATTTGCTCTCTGTGCAAGCCTGAGAGAATGTTTTCTAAGTGACTCTCCTTTGACACACTATGTATCTTCAGTATCTTTCCTCTGTAGCTCCATATTCTTGAACAGAAAATTTGGGAAACCACTGAGTTACAGGATGTTAAAGTTCAGGTTCTCTTATGTCCTGATTCCTCACTGACCTTCGGCTAGAGCCAAAATACTGTCTATTCTTGTAGCCCTTCTTTTTCTTTAATTGTTGGGCTGTAAATTTATGCTCTTAATCCACCAGAAGAAAAGCTTAATGATACTATTACTCTATAACATAGGTTACTTAAGTATGACATCACTGTCTTCCTGAAATTCCAGTTTTTAAAGAAGGCTAGGAGCCTAACTTTAAATTTGGGAAATGACTTGCTCCAAGTTGTAACTCTCTCCTTTGAGAAGAAAAAAAAAAAAAAAAAAAAAAACTTCTTCTAGGTAAAGGAAACAGATGATTCCTTATGTTGATCTTAAAAGCATATGTTCTAGTTTTTTTGTTTCTGCAGATCTGAGCCCAGATCAGTGACCTCCTCGTCCTTTATTGTAGACTTGAGTAAAATCTTCTGTCCCATTCAACTTGTCCAGTACAATTTGTGCATTGATAGAACCCTTCCTATTAGCAAGGTCTTAATACTTATTTGGTCAGCGCCATTTGAAGACAATTCATGTGGGTTTCCCATGGGTAAAAAGTTTCACAGATTTTTCATTTCCCTGTGGCAATTAACATTGTTCTAGTTAATGACAACTCCACGTTGGTGAAGACATCTGGTTGATGTGCCTGAGTTGCACAGTGAAGATGATGGTAAACAAAATGCTAAGGGGCCTATGTTGGACATAAGACTTAAGTGAGCCATTTTATCTTAAGCACTATAATTTGTGAATTGTGATACCACACTGTAAAGCCTTGCCTACACTAATTAGTATAGGCTCGTACTACTCTTGAAATACAATAGTCCAAGAATAAGAAGAGGAGCCATATGATTCCTATATGAATTACACCATACTAATTGCCTGCTTGGTGCTTTAAATATGTCACTCCTGTTTATTTTAAACATCTATTTATAGCTGAGAGTTGTGTTTAAAAATGCAACATTTCACACAATGCTGTTTTGTGGCAAAGTGCCTTGAGAAATTTTATCAGAAAGCACGGAAGACAGCCAAATAAATTTGGGGATACGTACCCAAAATATTTAACCACATCACAGGACTCAGAAATTTAATCAGGATGGTCTTCAATAAAGTGGAAATAGATTCAGTTCAGAAGTTTGACATTACCCTCTGATGGAATGTTATGTCTCTTTCCCTAAGCATTCAATAAGATCTTGTCAAAGGTTTTGGTATGTGAAGATCCATGGCAATTAGTTGTTGAAAAGTTTTGTATTTGTGACAATTGAGTGGTAGCAGAATGGGAATAATAGTTTGAAATGGACAATAATAGTTTCCTATGTTTCTGATTAGCTAGGTGTATTCTGGGTAGTGGTCTATGGACAGGAAAGAGGGGCCATATAATGGTGAGCTGAGACCATTATTCTGCTCATGCTGATTTAAATGAGATAAGACCATTTCTTCTCTTCTTACAATTCCTATGAAACACTGCACAGAATGATGATTTTAAATGGGAGCTAAATCCTGCTATCTTGTCAGAGAGTTTGACACCACAAACTTAAATTTTAAATCACAATAAAGCTTTGGTAAAATTGTGTTGGTGTGAGTTGGGTGTTTGATTCACTATCACCATCATGCTGACTTACGAAAAATATCTGTTGCAATCCATCAACATAATTTATTTATTCAGCTTTGCCTTTGAAAAATTTATGTCTTTTTGTCTTTTCAAGTTTTTGTTAAGAGACCTGACACATTTGGTTGCACTCAAATCCTGTACAGAAAGAGAGGATAGCTATAACAGCTTTGAACCTTTTTTTCCCCTAGAAGAAGGCTATCAAAGAAAACCTCCATTCTCCCAAATGACTCTGGCCAGACTTGCTATCACTTTGCCTCATGTGACTTAGAACACCTGTGGTCTTTCTCAGCTTTCCTCGCAAGACCTCTTGAACCCCCTCCTTTTCCCTGAGGTGTTCCTTGATGGAACATTCTCCCCAGTACAGTGAACTGAATTAAACATCTTAAATGTACAAAACATCTTATGTCTAAGTCTTTCAGTTGAAAAATATTTATGATTAGTATGTTAAGATAATGAATAACCAAGAATGGGTATAGATTTTAAACTATATCTAGTATAAACACACTTTTTAAAACTACATATTTTGCCGGGCGTGGTGGCGCACGCCTGTAATCCCAGCACTTGGGAGTCTGAGGCAGGAGGATCGGTGCGAGTTCGAGACCAGCCTGGGCTACAAAAGTGAGCTCAAGGCCAGCCTCAACTGCATACTGAGACCCTGTCTCAAAAAGACAAAAAAAAAAAAAAAAAAAAAAAAAAAAAAAAAAAAAAAAAAAAAAAAAAAAAAAAAAAAAAAAAAAAAAAAAAAAACTACATATTTTAAAAATGAAGTCAGTCATATGGAAAATATTAATGTTTGACTTAAAAGTTTAATAACAGATATTAGGATATGCTTCAAGGTTTGGAAATCCCACATTTGCTTACATGTACACAGTAGAGGCATGCAGGGAAACACATACACATGGAATCACATGCACACATGAGAAAGCACACAAAGAGAGATGCACGCTTAAGGGTAAGTCACAAAGAGTTTAAGTGGCATTTGTCTAAGCTTTCTAACTTTCAGAAATGAAAACATTGTAAACAGCAAGAAATTGGGTTTGAGAATGAATTATCTGTACTATTACATTGTAGGTTCTTATGACGAAATTTTTTGCTTTTGAGTGGATATGTTGCATAATTTCTAAGCTCAAGCAATATTTCTACTTTTAAAAATGGGTCACATGTAGATAATGCTTTACAAAACAATTGATTATAAATTTTTTTAAGAATAGATGAAAGGGGCTGGGGAGATAGCTCCATGGTGCAAGTGCCTACCTGGCAAGCGCGAGGTTGTGTTTGAACTCCGGTCCCACAAAAAAAAAAAAAAAAAAAAAAAGAATAGATGAAGTACAAAGCTATCTTGAAAAAATTATATGGTTCAAAGACATTTTGAGTACATTAGAAAATTATAAATGTGTATAGTAAGGTTACATTATTTAATCACTTCTGAGTTAGACTTTGACATCTTTTAAATCCCATAACTAGCTTTGATTTATTAGAATTATTATTGGCTTTTTGTTTTCTATTTGTTTATAAATAATTAGTTCAAGACTTTGGACAAAAGCTGGTATTTAATATCGGAAATCTAATTCAGTGCTTCTTGACAAATGGGCCTACACTTTCTACTACATCATGTTGTTCGTATAGCATACTATGCAGCTAATCAAAATAATTAAATGAAAAAAAGCTATCAGATTATCAATAGTTCTGCATTAAAAATTGATGAAAGAATATTTTTCATGTTTCCTTTATTGCCCAATCTATGAATGTATTATAAAAATATTTGTGATTACACTAGGCACTATATCTTAGATACTCCTCCAAATGTTCTTGGTTCTAATTGGTCTCCAGTAGATTAAGAGGTTTAATAATATCAAATAAGTCTGAAGGGATTCATTTTCAGCCATATATAATACATAAATAACAAATATTTAACTATGTTTCATACAATTATATAGCAATTAATATGTAGCACAAAGTTTAATGCAAAACATTGAATTTCTGTGGTACTGCATATTTAAAGATTTAGTGAAAAACAGAAACAATAAATTTCTTTTTTTAATATATTCTTAGGGCTAGGGAGATAGCTCCGTGGCACAAGTGCTTGCATGGCAAGTGCAAAATTGTGAGTTTGAAACCCAGTCCTGCACAAAAAAAAAAAAAAAAAGAAAAAAGAAAATCTATTCTTTATTTCATTTTCCTGAGAGATGTGTAGCTTTGGGGAAAATATGAGGTCAATACTGTATTTGTTTTGCATTGGTGCAGTTTTCTTATCAAATACAGGAAAATATATAATGGAAAACTTCATAATATATGTGTATAGTTTTAATTGTACAGAATATTTAGTAAAAATTCAGATAAATTCGTTACTTACAAACTTTTGATTTCTCTTTTGGCATTTAAGTTTTCAAGATAGAGCTTGACTAACATGAATTTTAAAAGCAATATGATAATCTTAAATGCCTTTGAACAAGAAAAGTATATTTAATATGTCTGTGTGAGACAATATGGTCTTTCAGGTTGGTTATGCTCTGGATCTTCCTTTCAGATTAATCATTCAAGAGATAGCTCCAAGTATAATGCATAAATGAAAGCAATGGGATGTATATTGGTCAGAGTTTTACTTAGAGGAACAGAACAAATATAATATAAGGAATGGATATTAACAAAAAATACACAGTCTATAAGGAATTATAAGATTGGTTTACAGTAGTCAGCCAGAGTCCGATGAGGAAGCGTGCAGAGGGCGTCTGCATGCTCCAAACTGAAGAATTCAGTCTTGAGGTCTGAACTTCACTGTAGCACTCCATGTAAGTCTCTATCCGTTGTCTGATGGGTCTGTGCTGGAAGACTGAAGGGTGTAAAGGACGCTGAAGAGTCTGCGACAGATGGCAAAAGATCCAAGCTGGAGGCTGACGAGTCTGAACTGCAAGCCAGATGATGAAGTCCAGGCTGAGTGTGAAGACTGAAGCTTCTTCAACAAAGTGAAGTCTTCACTCCTTCCTCAGCCCTTTAAAAAGTCTCTTTGCGCTGCCATTCAGATGGAAGCGCATTGCGCCCTAAGGTGGAACCAATCATACACCAGGATGGGCCCTTGATCTTGCTCTAGGAAAGAGCCAGTCATATCCCAGGCAGACCCTGGTCATGCTCCGAGGAGGAACCAATTGTACCCCAGAGTGGGGCTCCCACCAACAGGGAACCAGGCCATTGAGTCATTCAGCCAAGTTGATACATTGTATCAACCACTACAAGGTGTGAATGGCAGGACCCCAAAACATTAATGTATGCACTATGCAACATATATTAGGATATTATTTCCTGTGTCTCAATATATTTTCTTCAACTTTTAAAATGCAGTTTAATAACCTCTCACATTTAAAGTAAAAATGTCAGAACTGGAGAAGTAGGCAGGAGAAAATTCTGTTATTTGTCTTTGGCCAGATGAATTAGCCTTGCTGAAGATCATTTTGGGGTGCTAAGTAGGTTACGGCTCATCTTCATTTTTCATTCCCTGACTATGTTGTGACCTATTCACAGACATCATGTAAATGTTATTTACCACTTTGTTATTTATCACTCACCAGCTTAAGAGCTACCTCGGGGTTGTAAAACATGCCCATGTCGGTGCCATCTGCTAATGGCATTGTTTAACTCAAGCTTAACATTTGCACACTCCATCAATTGAGGGGAATGATTAAATAAATTTATTCAGATACAAAGAGACTACAAGTTCCTGGGACCACATATCTCATTAAGAAGTAACCCTCCACTATTCTCCACAGATGTGACAAATGAAATGTGAAGGCCAGGGACAGAAGTTCACTTTCAAGGGCATTGGTAAGTCATCAAAGACGTGCTTCAATACCACGTAACAAGGACTCTTGCTTGTTGTGAGATACGTTAATATAGACTAAGTGGGAATGGGTGGAAATGCTGATGGAGCCATGTACCACAGTGATAAAGAAAGTTTTCATGGTGCTGAGTCTGCTGGAAACTACCAGTACTGGTAATTATTCTTTGGAAAAGTCTCTTACTGACAGTTGTGCTCTTAGGGCTTTGGAAGACATAGCATTACTACACAACACAGAGATGTTAGTATACAAGCATTTTTGCATTTTCCTGTCCAAACCACCCAGAAATCTTAATTGAACAGAAAGTTGGGCTAGGGTGCCCTCTAATGCTCTTTCCACTTGTTGTAAATCGACATCTAGTGTTTAACTCAAAATCCTGAAATCTCAGGGTTCTAAAGTGAAAAGACCTTCACTGAAGTAATAAAGTCTTTGTACTCAACAGCTATTTCCTGCCTAGTTTTCCAGTGTCATTCCACCGCAGATCTGAGTATTTAGGATGATGCATAACCTAGAAAAATAATTGAAGGCTCATATTTAGGGATAACATTTGTTTTATCTCAAATACAAGCTTAACAAGAGGCCAGGGATTCAATCCTGGGCCGGCCACATGGGATCCGACCTGGGTCATGCCCAGATGGCAATGGAAACTGGACATGGTGGTGCATACCTGTAATCTCAGCTCTTGGGAGGCTGTAAACAGGAAGGTCATTATGAGTCCAATCTAGTAGTGAGGCCCTGAACACCCTGCAGCCCTTTCCCTAAAATACAGAGAAAAAAAAAAGCTTAACAAATTCTTCACTATCAACTAGAGAGTGAAAAGAAAAGTTACAGGAAATAGTCATAGGGCTGAAATTTTCTAGACTTTTCATATTTCTATGTAATTGACCTTAGGATGGATAGAACCTCTATCCTTCAGAGCTTTAAGTTTTAGTAAGTTAACTAGCATGCATTTGAAACTCTTTCCATGAAATTAAAAAAAAAAAAAAGTCTAGGTCTACAAATTCAAAGAGATAGTGTTTGAATGCTGACTTAATAGATTTATATGAAGTATAGTATGCTAAACCTATACGTACACATTAATAAATTATAAATTCCAATATCATTTCGATTTCTTTAACGTGGATGTTTTCACAGCTTTCCCAACAGTGCAGATTAAATAAATGTATGCGCACTGACATAAACGTTTTTAATCCAACATTCAATAGTAGTTTATTGTTATAAGCAAATTATTACATAGCATATTCTACACTAGTAGACTTTTGTTTGTTTGTTTGTTTTTGTTTTTCTTTTCTGGAACCGGGTATTGAACTCAGACCCATGAGCTTGCCAGGCAAGCACTTATTCTCCTGAGCTATCTCCCCAGTCCCTAATACTAGTAGATTTAAGTGGAAATACAATTTATGAACAATTTCAACCTTTGAAGTACCAATTTTTCTCAGTTATTTCCATGAATACATTAACAGTATTTCAATTACACAGACCTTCTGAGACTTTGTTTTAAGTTCTCCTAATAATTTAAATTCCAGATCTTTGAGAAAAAAAAAAGGCCAAAATGCTATTTTCTGGAAGCAATCCTTCATAGTCATTTTCTTAATCAGGAACTTCCACAATTTTAATTTCTGTACCTTTACAGAGTTACTAATGTAAATGTTTTTAAAACTTTATTGTATTTCCCCTTCAATCAAAAAGTTATACTCCAGAAAAATCATACTTCATACATTGAATACTATTATAATAGTAGCATCAAAATATAAAGAAGCACTATTACTTCTTGCTATTTTCCATAAAAAAAATGTAAGTGTATTAGAAAAATTATAATCACTATGGGAAACTAAACATAGGTCTATTTTCCAATACAAAAATTCATGTGATAACACTCATATTTGTTATGCATTTATATTCACTTAATGAAATATATATATATATATATATATATATATATATATATACATATATTTTCTTTTTTCTTTTCCTTTCTTTTCTTTTCTTTCTTTTCTTCTCTTCTCTTTTCTTTCCTTTTCTTTTCTTTTGGAACCAGGGATCGAACTTAGGACCTTGCACTTGTTAGGCAGGCACTTGTGCCCCTGAGCTATCTCCCCAACCCCTCAATGAATAACATAAAGAGCTGGAAATTATTTCTAATTCCTAAATTATTCTAGGATTACCTGTTTATATATATATATATATATATATATATATATATATATATATATATATATATGTCTATTTTAAAGATTCAAATTGTTCATAAGTTGTATTTCCATTTAAATCTACTAGTATTATAGAATATACTCTGTAATAATTTTCTTATAACCATAAACTGCTCTACTATTGAATGTTGGAAAAAAATATACATCAAAAGACTCATTTTATTAAAACTGGGCAGAAAATAAGGAAAAATGTACCTGATTTTCTAAATCACCACCTCTTCATGAATTCTGGCATAGCTATCTTCCATAATTCACACTTATTATCCTTGTCATCATTTATTTTATTTTTTTCTTGTTTCAGAACTTTTGTTTGTTTGTTTATTTATTTTTATGGCAGGCTCAGCATACCCTCAGGGCAGGGCTGGCGCAGCCTGTGGTGCTGGGGATCGAACCACAGTCCCTGCAGCCGCCTAAGCTTTCCTAAGCAGACGCTTTAGACCACTGAGCCATCCTGCCAGGACCCTTCGTCATCATTTTTATTTCTTGGAGATGTAGAACTTTGATGCACTTCATAACTCTCTTACATTCACTGATTCTTATTTCCATCAGAAAAATTCATCCTCTTTTAACCTTGAAAATGTCATCCTCTTGTAACCTTGAGCATTGCTTTCATTTTATATTCGTGCAATATTTATTCAGTCTATTGTAATCTGAATCATGTTTATCTTCTTGCAGCAAATTCAATATGTTTGGTAAATTATATCTTTAGGGGAATGTACAATCATTGGGAAAATAAAGCCATTGGATATGACCTTCTTTGTATCTCTAACCACTAATTTTAGCTTTATCAGAGGCAATGCCACTCTTCACTGTACTTCCATGACAACCACAGACAAAGCAGCTTACTGTCATCATAAAACATCAATGCAGTCTCTAAATGCAAAAGAGAAAAGTCGATACATATATTTTCTAAAAAATAAGTTGTATTTTTATGCATGTCTGCTTAAGATAACTGTTTTAGAAAAGAGTAAAACATATATATATATATATATATATATATATATATATATTCATGTGCAACACCACAGTTACAAATTCAGGTTGATATTGTAGAGTTGCATTAAATTGGTAGTTCCAAGACACATGGAACTAATTCACTAATTCATAAGTATGCAAATACATTCGTATAATAAACTTTTCCATTAATAAAATAATTTTCTACAAGAGCAAACAACTCTCAGAAAAAAAAAAAAAAAAAAAAAAAAAAACAAAGAAAATCTGAGAAATCCTCAACAGCATCATCAAATAAAACATAGTAGAATTGTTATTTGGTTTCTTGATTTTGGAAAACTTGGTATATTAAACTAAATATATTGTTAATAAGATAGTTATTAGGATCTAGGAGGCAAGTAAAACCAGAAATTACACTGATCATCAATCTTCCAAAACCTAAAGTCAAAAGTAATCTCGGTCTTGCTGATAATAATTTCAAGAGTTGTTCTAAAATAGAACCTAATTAAAAACTGTTGAATTGGGGCATATTTAAACAAACTTCATGGTTTCTTTTTTAATACAGACAATAGCATGTAAAAAGTTATGAGCTGGTAATGTAATTATTTGCTATACCAAGTAAAAAGTCAATATAAATATAGTTATTTAAATAATCATTAAATAACTTAATGTGTGTTTTTTAAAAATGTCTTTCACATGCTGCTTAGAATTAGTCTGAGAAAGCTAAGCTGTTATACTTTTGGGCCAATTATGGATCACACAGAATAAAAAGTTAGTGATTTCCTAAGAAGACAACGTGCATTTGCTTGTTTTTTTTTTTTTTTTTTTTTTTTTTTAATTGATAACAAAATCCATTAAGCGTTATATGGCATAGATAAACCTGTAACTATTTTTTTAGACTTGTTAGTTCCATTATTCTAAGTACCTATTTCAAATTTAAGTATAATGTATTTAAATGACAAAATCTTCATTTATAAGGAAGTGCTGCATGCACCCAGAGTGACAAAGCTGCAGTATTTATGGTAAGTGGTTTAATGCAGACTGAGGAACTTCTATTGAAAACTACTCAGCCTCCTAATAGACTTAATGCTTTTATTTCCAAAGGAAGCTCTTGAAATATGACGTATATAACAAAATAATTTAAAATTTTGATTTGTTTCAGTAATGGTAATCTTGCTGGGTGAGATCATTTCCGTGTATTATAAATATTGCTTTTGATGTATATCTGATAAGCATTTTCAGTATTACTCATAATCAAATTACTAATCTTTTGAGCTGGCAGCCAATACTTTTGCTGAAGTTTGCAGTCAGACTGTTCAACAAAGTTCAGCTATACCGATGAGAAATAAATATTTATTTATAGATTTAAAATTAATAAATTTATTACTGAAGTTTAAAGAAATAATATCTGCTGCTTCATACACTAGTATAGACTTAGATTCTATTAAGCAACTCCTTGAAAATCAGTGTCACTACTGTGATAATTTATGAGATTCTCATTGTTATTAAGCTCATCACAAAAATTTGTCTTCACTATTCTATAGCTTCTCACCATCCACAGGATTCAAAGAGACTCACCCTTCACGTGACATATGATGTTAAACTTGATGTGGGACTCTGGCGACCCTTATCAAAAAGGTTTAGCTTTATGAAGAGCTCAAATATATCTATACCACAGTTAAAGGGTCCAAAAGCATTCTTATGGGAATAAGAGACACAGAAAATCATTTCAGACAGAGACTTTCCTTTACAGAGTGTACGGGTTGAATTTGCAAGGGAGAGATAATTTTTAAAAAAGTCAGTTCTTTGAAGCTAGGGCTTCATCCAGTTTTTTGATCTTGTCAGCTCGTAAGAGCAATTTAAGCAGGCTTCTTTAAAAAATAAATAAGTAAACTAACTTTATTGGTACAATCTTGACATACATAATGATCGCATTTATCATAACAAATTTGTACCTGCACAAAATGTATATTAATTTTTTTTCAAGTACTTTTTTGCATTTATTGAGATGTTCATATAGTTTCATCCTTGACTGTGTTAATTTAGTACATTATATTTATTAATTTACATATGTTGAACTATCCCTGTATTCCTGGGATGAATCCTATTTGGTCCTGGTGTAAAATCTTCTCACTGGTTTGCTACACGTTGTTTACCTGTATCTTTTTTTTTAATTTAATATTTTTATTGTTTAAATTTAACAATGTTATATTACATATTTTCATCATCAGATCAGTTTAGATTAATGCATATAGGTATATAAGATTGATCAAACAATTAAACATTAACCCTTTTAAATCAACATTACTTTTTTTTCTTTTCCCCTTTCTTATTTTTTTTGAAAGTTGACATATTGCATATTGTCCTCACAAAGGGATGAATGAATTATAGTGCTTCTAAGGAGAGTCACCCAGAGAAAAACATTCTCTCAGGCTTTCATAGAAAGCAAAATGGCCAAGCAATGGCCGTGACTCATCCCGAAGGCTGACACTAACAACAGTTCTACAAAGTATTGTCTATGGTCCCAAACTTAATCCTGAGGGGATTTGACCCTGGAAGATACAAAAAAAAAATGTTTTGTTATACAGGTCTTGCTTCGACTTGCCCTTGACCACCCAGCAAGGAAAAAAAAAAATGTTTAATTACAATGCATGAAACGCAGAGCTAGATTGGTGAGATGAGCTTTAGGAGGCTTAGATTCAATAGCCTCCAACATTACAAGCTTTACTGGTGGCCCACTGCAATTGCAGAACATTTGACTGTGTATGTATCTGCTTCCTCTGAGTCCAAAGAGAAGTATATTCTTTTCCTTTTTATAAATTTTTTTCTAAGCAACATCAGTAGGGAAGTGGGCCATGCCCACACACTGTACTCTGTAATTTTTATCTACTCCCTTTCCTTCCCTTCTCTCCTTCCACCTCTGCCCACTTACAGTACTTTGTTTTTACTGTTTTCCTTTCACTTTTTGTTATGTATTTTATTTATATGCTGCCTTCTCTTCTTCCTGACATCCTTGTTCCCTTCTTATTTGAACATTTTCTTCCTACTTTCCAATATCTGCCCTTTATTTTGGCTCTTATTTACCCTTTGAGTGTATCACTACTCTGGCATATGTGAAGATAACATTGAGACATCCTTAGGTAAATGGACCAACACTATGAACATAATTTTAAGTAAATGAATTGAACATATATGCTTAAGCAAGTTTCTTAAATTCATTATTTAGATAGACAGACAGACAGACAGACAGATATTTAGTGTAGTGTCTACAGGGTCTCACTACACAGATCTGACACTCAGTCACCATCTCAGGTTCCTGTGCTGGCCTAAGCATGGTTTTTAGTCCACTGAGCTACCTAGCTGGTCCTCAGTATATATTTTTGATGCATTTGAAGCCTTTTCATGATGGGAAATTAATACATGTACATATTGAATTTAAATGCTTAAGAAGCCTTGGATTTTGTTCTTCATGGTAGAGACAAAACTGTTGTTACAAGAACTAAAATATTTTAATGTTTTCAAATTTACTGAAAAATGGCCTATAAATTGAAGACTTCTGTTTAAAATGGAAACTGTTCAGTAAGTTCAGTACTTAACCAGTATCCCTGTAATGAAAGATTCACACATATATTTAAGACCTGTATTTATAACGCATATGCATTTTCCTTTAAAGTTGGAATGACAAGTATTGGCATTATAAAATAAATACATTCTAAAGGCTTTCTTAAAACATTCAGTTAACCATGGTGTAGAAATATCAAAGTTAAGTGAATCTATATTATTTTCAAAGATAATATAAAAACATTGATAATTGTTTTTCTGTTACACAACAATTGTATTACAGACTAAAATGTATAGATAGCATGTCTGTCTTTAGCTTAAACAATTATATGGATTCTGATGAGGTATGTAATACTGGTTTCAGGAATAACAGATGGACCACTTCATTAAAGAATGCTTTCAGAATGTTACATAAGATCAGATTACAACAACAAAAAGAAAAGCGGGTGCAAAAGAATGAGTGTAGTCACAACATTTGTCAGAACATATAGCCTAAAACGTCAAAGGACAGATGTACTGGAAACTGAGCTATACCATAAAATTTAAATTTTGAAAGCAATGAGTAGCCGGGCATGGTGGCGCACGCCTGTAATCCCATCACTTGGGAGGCTGAGGCAGGAGGATCAGTGTGTTCGAGACCAGCCTGGGCTACAAAAGTGAGCTCAAGCCCAGCCAGAACTGCATAGTGAGACCCTGTCTCAAAAAGACAAAAAAAAAAAAAAAAAAAAAAAAAAAAAAAGAAAGCAGTGAGTATCTGGAAATGATATTTAAATAATTTTTCAAACATTAAGTAGACAATTTGATTCAGATCTTCTTCTTAAAATTATACTGATTATTTCAAACTTAGAGATATTACTCAAGAGAAGTCACTTTTTGGAGGACAATAATAAAATCGGAGTAGTAATATTAAAAATTGATAATAAAATGGAAAGGTAAGATACAGATCATTTTGAAGACACAGGTTCTACAATAAATTAATTGCCGGGCGTGGTGGCTCACGCCTGTAATCCCAGCACTTGGGAGGCTGAGGCAGGAGGATTGGTGTGAGTTCGAGACCAGCCTGGGCTACAAAAGTGAGCTCAAGGCCAGCCTCAACTGCATAGTGAGACCCTGTCTCAAAAAGACAAAAAAAAAAAAAAAAAAAAAAAAAAAAAAAAAAAAAAAAAAAAAAAAAAAAAGATACAATAAATTAATTGACAATAAAATTTTAAAAATGCATTAGAAAACTTATATAACTGAAAAAATTAGTAAAAAAAAAATGAAGAAATAACCAGATAGACATAGGAAAACACTGAAAATTCCTCAAAAGTCAACACAGTTTCATACTGTCAGAAGGCATCTTACATGTAAAAAATTTCACCTTGGGTATTCTTTGTATCACTCTAAATTAAAATGTGTACTAATCGCTTAAAGGTTAAAGTCTATTTGTCAGTCCACTGTCAACATTTTTGAAAGACCAATGATTAGTCATATAAGGAACTCATAATGTAACAGTAAGTTGCTTTTTAAGTGAGACAAAGGTATTATCAAGATTGCTTTGTATAATTTATGTACCAATTGATAAAGTTGTAGGATGGAATTGAATGGCTGTAGTAAATTGGAAATGGGTCAGTAAAAGTGTAAAGTTTTCGTTCATTAATAAATATTGACTGTAATAATTTATTTGTTTCTATCTGCCAAATTGCTAGATACATAATCTGGCAACATAATCTAGCAAGAGAAACGTTAAACATAAGAAAGAATTAAACAAGGATTATTACCTAGCAGGGTAGGAAAACGTAAGGTACATGCATATGAATAACATCGCTAGTTGGCAGATACAATTCAGAGAAGATACAAATACTGTATGTTTTGCATGTCAAGGACCGGATAAATTTTAGAATCTATCATTAAATTTCGCTGATATAAATATTTATTTCTTATTGTGTCATTGAAGTATTGAATTTTCATTCTACATAATGGCCTGCATCTAAGGCTGGCTAAATGCAGTCAAAAGTTGTCATTTGCTTCTATATTGAATCATGGACTGGGCTTAATCAGATTCTTAATCTAGCGATAAGTAAAAAACCTTTACTCTGTGGACTGTAATTGGACTTAGATTATTTTGGTTACTATTCATCCCATAAGGCACTGAGAACTCCTTCATAAACTCAATTGATGATGTTGGGGTGACAACTGATTTAAGTCCTCTATTGATCTCCACATTAATGTGTTCCAAAAGGAGAAACTTGTTTTAGTTCAGTAATGGATAAGGCAGCAAACTCTTGCTCACCCATCGTTTCCTTGTGAACAAGGCTACTCAGTTATTCTCACTGAAAAAGGAATAAATATTCCTAACAAATAAACATCAAGGGACAAAGAAAGGATTGCAGATGTAACACCTATTTTCCAGCTAAGTATTCTACTGCTGTTACCACAATTTCAGGGAGATTAGATCTAAAATGTTAATACATTTTTTAAAATTTAATTAATTAATTAATTAATTTTTGCAAGACTGGGGTTTCAACTCATGACCTTTACACTTGCCAGGCAGGCACTTGTGCCATGGAGTTATCTCCCCTGCCCCCAAATTTTGATACATTTAAGTAAATTACTTGACTTTTCTTAACAAATTATAGAAAATGAGCAAATTCTGAGCTATGGAAAATATTTTTCCAGGTGGTTTGTAACTTTCTAGTATCTTAACTAAAATTCATAGGTAAAGCCTCACAATGGGCAGATACTCTACTAAAAATATTTCTGTTGCTTTTGCACAAACAATAGGCTTAACATTATGCAGATTTTTTTTAAATTATACATACTCATAGTTCTATTATCCCTTTAAATCTGTGTAACTCCTAACTTTCTGCTGTGAAGGAACTAGAGGCAGAATTGAGGGACAGAGGCTTATTTTGAAGTACTATATTGAATGCGGCTGAGAAGTTTGCAAGTAGTGGCTCAGAAAGGGGAATAGCATAGTTCAAAGACCTCAGAGACAGGAAAATAATGATCCAGATTCCAGTAAGCATCTGAAGACCTAGGAAAAACGAACATCAAAGAGAAGAGCAGACAATCAGAAAAGAGTGAACGTGTCTCTCCTCTCTTTAGATTCTCTTTATCTTCAAGGGTTCAGTAAATTAGATAATGTTCACTCATTGCAGAAAGTACCTCAGTTCACTTAGTTGTTTTGTCCAGAATCAGTCTCAGACAATCACCTATATAATATTTAGCTAGGTAACTTGAGCCTGTGCACCTGAAACATTTTGACATATTTTATTAATTAGCTATGAAATAATATTTGCTTAGCATTTAGTAGTGATAAAAACTTAGGAGATCTTAATTTAGGATTTGTCAGTCTGTTTTCTTACTGATGAAACAAAATGTCTAACATTTCTAATTTAAAGGAGGAAGGGCTTAATTTGGCCCCTGGTCTCAGGGTTTCACTCCATGATGGTTGGTGCCAAGGACATAAGGGCACAATAGAACAAAGCCACTCAGTTCATGGGACCTTGGGGGCAGAGCGCAGGGAAGACTAGCAAAGAGAGAACTAGCTTCCAGGACATACCTCCCAGCCTGAGCACACTCATGAACAACACAGTCATGATTCTCAGTGGGCTAATCTACTGATGAGTATAGTGTCCAAAGACCCAATCACCTTTACAGGAGTCTCTTATTCAAGTAAAATTGACAATTAGCTATCACACATGGCGTATAATGTCTTTCATGATTTATATATTTGATTTAATGTTCATCATAATCATCTAACTTAGACATTATCTTGTTTCTATTCATATCTTTCCCTGTTTTGCTTGTTTGTTTGGTTTGGTTTTTAGTACCAGGAATCGAACTCAGGACCTTGAACTTGCCAGACAGGAACTTGTATTACTAAGCTATGTTCCTAGCCCTTCCCTTTTTAAAAGAGAAGAAAAATAATAGCAAATAATAGCCAGGAAATTGATCAAATGTTTGTAGGTGGGACTGAACCTCAGTACCTAAAGCAAAAAGGCCACTTCAGTGCTGAGCAAAACATCCTGTTGAGGAACATATCCTGTCTGGTTCAGGCAAGCTATTGGTCGTTGGGCAGCCTTGTGTCATGTGATGCAAACTTTGCAGAAGTATTAATATAGGATCATTTTTATGTGCATTGAGTTAGTCTTGCCCATCAGGCAGACTGGCGACCACATAGCCCAGCTTTTCATCTTGTCTATCTTTCTCATTACTACTGCTGTGTCTCCCCAGGGTTGAACCATTTGCAGTTAGATCAATGGATCCCTACAAACAAAAATTAGAAATTTTACAAAATTTCACTAAACAAAATGATAGGAATTCAGTGATGGTTTTTACATCAGTGATGGTTTATTGCCTTCTCATTAGTTTTGTGGGTTATCAGATATAAGCATGTAAATTTAGTGAAACTTTTTTTTATAAAAGAACAAATAAGATCCTTTGGATTTTAATGCTCAAATTGTCTTTACCTTCTGAACAAAGAGACTTTTTTGCTTGACAAATACAGATAACAAAATGATCAGAACACTGGAAATGAGCCAGACAGACTGCAGAAGAAGTAGAAGATGGGATTAGGCAGAAACACAATCCAGACTGCTATTACGATAACGTGGTTGCAGAACATAAAGAATGACACTAGAAATAACATACTCGTAAATGGAATAAACTAGAGCCACATGTAGAAATACTGTATAGTCTCCCCGGTGTAAGAACTCAAAAGAAGAAGAAAAAGGAAAGAAAGAAAGGCATAACACAGTGAAACAGAAAGTGAGAATTCAAGGAATAAACAACAAAGATAGAGCAAAGACGAAAGTTGGGAAATGTGGTCAAAAATTAAAAAGAAAAAAAAGTTAGGGGCTGGGGAGATAGCTCAGTAGAATAAATGCTTACCGGTCAAGCACAAGGGCCTAAGTTGAATCCCTAGTTCCACACACACACACCAAAAGAAGAAGAAAAAAAAACATAGTTAAGCATTAACTGTTCCTTTCAATAGACCAGTACCAATCAGCAGTACAATTATCCCAGCTATTCTGTGGATGTACATAAATATTTTTCCTCCCTGGTTTCTTTCTTTTTTCCATTTCCTCATCTGAGCTATTCATTCCCTTTTAGCAGTTTCTTTCCCTTTCATAGTATCCAATGTACATTTCTAATTTTATGTACTGTTTCACACTCTTACACTAGGGAGACAGTGTCATGTTTACACATGTGGGTCTTATTTATTTAACTTGTGAATGTGGTCTCTAGCTGTATCCATTTGTTTATAAAAGCCTCAAGTTTATCTTTTTTATAGCTGAAAAATGCCCCATTTCACTAAAGAAACCACATATTTTTAATCCATTCCTCATTTGATGGGCATCCCAAGTTCATATTTTGGTATAAAAGTGTATGTAAGCAATATGGACTAATGACACACCTTATGTGGGATAGGTTTGTAATTAAAATTAAACTCATGCCTAGGAAAGTTCTTCTCTTGTACTATTTTGGTGCTTGGATAAAAAAAGGCTTGCTCAGATGTTTCTTAAAAAATAATATTTCCAAGAGTGGTGTTTGTATCCCTATCCAACAGAATTAACTGCTTTCATATCGAAAAAAATAATCATATAACAAGATAGCTTATTCAATAGAATCAAAACTACTACTGAGATTTTATATTTATCAAAATAAAACCCTTACTATGTCCAGATATTTCATATTATTTATTTTTCTTTTTCTTTCTTTCTTTATGTTTGCAGAACTGGGGATTGAATCTGGCCCTTGTGCTTGGCAGGCAAGTGTTTATTTTTTTCAATTCTTAATGTTTTGAAGAACCGGGGATTGAACTCAGACTCTTGTGCTTGCCAGACAAGTGCTTATTCTACTGAGCTATCTCCCCAGCCCCTTGTCAAGATATTTTATAAGAGTAACAGTATTATAAGAATAACAGTGAAAAAAGTGAGTAGAAATTATACTTCTAAAATACAACTATTTAGTTAAAGACATGTAATTGAATGATACTGGTACGTGAAGGCCAATAATTTCAGGGACCCTAGGAAGACTTCAGAACATCTTCCTCTATGGTGGCCCCTTTCCCTGAGCGTTACATCTCAAAGTTCTTCTGTTCTGGAAAGCTCAGTCTCTCCTCTGACATATCATAACAATAATTGAGATAATTTCTAAATGAATTTCACCCTCCCAACTTTTGATGTCATATAGATTCCAAAATTCTCTGAGAGGTAAATTAACAAACTTTAGCTTACCTGATATGGCTCTATTCTTTTCCCAAGTTGAATCACATTATTTCTTTTTGTTTTTATTTCTCTTCCCTTTTCAAATAGTTGCTTCTATGTTTTGTCCAGTCTTTTCTTATCTTTCAGAAATTTAGTTTAGGGTAAGATGGTTGGATATCATATAAGCACCAGTTTTTACATATAGTATTTTATGTCAGTTGTTATTTTCATTATAACAAATACAACCCTTCATCATCCAATCAAATATTTTTATTAACAAATGTTACAATTCACAATAAGTTTTACTCATATATTGTGGACTCTGGTGAGTGCATAGTACCATGCATCCTGCCCTGCAACTCTCCCTCTTCAGAAATCATGCCAGCATTCCTTCACCACCATCTCCACACTTTTAAATTTCCCAGATTTTAATATAATTGGAAACATATTTTACATATTTTATTAATTTCTCTTCACTTAATAATAAAGTCTTATGTCTCCTCCATGTCTTAAAATTGCTTCAATGCTAATATTTTTCTTGACAAGCCATAATATTTCATTTTCTGGATATACATATATATATATATATATATATATATATTGCGCTAAATTACTGATGAAAATCCTGGCTACCTCCACACTTTGCTAATTATGGATAAAGCTCATTTAAATATCCTTGTACATGGGCTGGCAAGATAGGGATCTGCCACGCTGACCCAAGCACACTACATTGACCACTGAGATCAGGAATGGTGACGCATAAATATAATCCCAGCATTGGCGAGGCTGAAAACAGGGGGATCGCTACCAGTCCAAACTGTGTAAAGAGACTCTATATCAATTACATAGAAAAAAATAAATGAATGAAACAACTTTGTGTCGATTTTTGTTCAGGTACACATTTTCAATGCCTTTGGGAAAGATCCAAAGAGGAGATTGCTGAATTATGTGTTAAGGTTATGTTTACTTCTTTAAGACACTGCCAAGCTGAGTTCACCATCTGATATTACCATCATTGGTGGATGAAAATTTCTCCTATTCAATGTTTTTGTTAGCATTTGGGGTCATCGGTGTCTTAGATTTTGCTTATTGTAATAGTAGGACAGTGTTATCTTATTGTTTTAATTTGTATTTTTCAGTTGCATATTTTTCACTTTTGGTATTGTGATCCCGTATTTCCATGAACAGGAACAGGATATAATTTTATTAGAGCCAAGGTATACTTATATAGATTGTACAAATTAATATTAAGAACTGTTTTTTGAATATCCTGTTTTGGCTTTCCCTTTTATCTAGAAAATGCACTCTGTTTTCTCTTTTTCATGGTTATGTAGTGTGGTGCGCCTTTCCCTCATATAGACACTAGGTTGATTTTTAAAAATTTATATCACTGTAATTGAAAATACTATGAATACTAGCCGGGCGTGGTGGCTCACACCTGTAATCCCAGCACTGGGGAGGCTGAGGCAGGAGGATCGGTGCGAGTTCAAGACCAGCCTTGGCTACAAAAGGAGCTCAAGGCCAGCCTGAACTGCACATTGAGACCCTGTCTCAAAAAGACAAAAAAAAAATTACTATGAATACTATCATACTGAAGACAAAAAACTTTTGTAAAGAGTTTTAACAAGGGGGAAAGATAGAACACTATTAGAACCTAAAGACTGAATAAGTCTTGAATAAAAGTACAAGCCCTTGTGTACATTTCAGCAAAATGATGGTTTCAGTCTCAGAGGAGAAACTCACTCTAGTGATATACATCACACAGTTGGATTTATCTTCTAGTCATCATTCTTTCAATGATTCAGTAATCATTCATGGGTTACATGCTGTGAAAATCACCATGCTAAGTGGTAGAAAGCACTAATTAAAAAGCTATGGTTCTTGCCCTCGAAGATCTCACAGTCTAATAGACCATGCAGGCTAAGTGCAGGATAGTATGGTGAATGTTATTTTAATGTGCTCTTTCACACACTGCATATTAAGTAAGTATGCAGATATCACCCATTAAAGCAGAGCCACTGAGACCAGCTTCTATCTTCATTATTTCTAGCAGTAACAGTAAAAAATGTAATTGCACTGAGAATACTTAAGCACAATTCTGCATCTTCACTAAAAGGGAAAAGTGGACACAAGATATATGTAGAAATGATTAAAGATTTCAAATAAAATATTTAAAGCTTTATTTGATTTTTGAGATCTGTATATTGTGTTGAGGTAAACATGCTTACTGTGATTTTTTTGTCTTCTTTCTACTAAGTTAAAAATATTCTCTCTCTAGGGAGAAACAATTGAAATGACATTGTTCTATAGGGTGTGTTCAAGTGAATACACTTATTTATGCAGGAAGATACCTGATTTGTATCATGAGTTTTGTTCGTACATAAACACATCTACTGACAAAAGAAATTTTCTGTAAAAATAAAAGCAAAGGAAGCATCTGATTCAGATATGTGACCAAAGCAATTAGTCTCACTGGAAATTAAAGCTATTAGGAAAGTTTAGATGATAATAGTAAATATCATAAAATATGTTTGATTCTGTTTGTATATTACATGAGAAAACAGCCATTTCCCTCTATGCACGCAGGTAACTCTTGGCCTGTCTGTGCATTCTTCTAACATTGGTGTCAAGATTTTGGAAACCTGCTCGACAGAGTGTTTGGGCATGCAATAAGCATATTGGGTTCTACTGCTTCAGAAATAAATCGTTCCTTCTCTTCTGAAATTTAAAGCTTGATTAATTAATTGTGAAATGTAATGCTATATAAACATTTATATATTTCTTAACAGCATACATATATCCTTCCATCAGATGGGTGAGTACTGTTTGCTGAATATGTGGGATATAATGGAGATGCTTTTTATCCAAAAATCGGATCTATTTCTGTTTCAGAGTAGATTCAAATTCAGATTGAATTTGGATTCTACTCAAATTTCATTACTTCTAAAAATCTCTTAGACAAATAATTATATGTCTGCTCTAGCATACTGAAATTAAGTTTTGCAGTTCCAATCTGTTCTGGGTACCTCCCTTTTCAGAAACTCAAAATATGTTCTTGTTGTGTTACTAGGTATGGACTGATTTAAGATGCGAACAGACATGTAGTATACTTTTACTAAAGCTACAAGTAAAGATTTTACTTTTCCTGCTACATTATGTTTATGTTATAAGATGCTTACCTCTTTTGTCCTTTCAGTTCTCTTTTCTAAACATCATTGTATCCTATTATATTTCTATTTTTAAAATTAATATCTGTTACTTTACATATTAATAGGGTTGAATGTGATTCATTAAATAATATACACTAGCATTCACTAAAGAAATACAACCTTTTTTTATTTACCCTACCTTTACCCTCTTCTTAACCTCTATTAGACATTACTGCACACTCAGGTTGATACTTTAAAGTGTTCACATAGGAGAAAAAATATATCTGTGTCATCTACCTGTGTCTGGCTCATTTTATTTAATATAAACCTATTGTTCCATTGTTATGCAACTGCAGACATTTTTTTCTTATTTATAGATGAATGCTGTTCCATTGTTTGCATCTGGAACAGTTTTAACCCATTCACATGCACTGTGTCTCAGCTACCATGAATGATGTGGCAATGAAAATGAGCATGCAAAATTCTCTTTACTGTGCTCATTTCATTTCCTTATGATCGATACCTCAAAGTGGACTAGTGGGATCATATTGTAACTTATTTTTAGTGCCTGAAGGGATTCCACATTATTAACTATAATGTTCTATGATTTACACCCCTGCCAACAGATTTCCGTTTCTCTACATCCTTACCAGCATTTGTTAACTATTATGTATTGAGATGACATTTCATATCTTTACTACATTTCCCTGATGACTAAGGATATGAAGTTGTTTTCACATATTTACTTGTCACTAATATTTCTTCTTTTAGGAATTTACTATTGAGATCTTTCATTCATTTACAAATTTAATTACTTTTCAACAAAAAAAAGAGAAAATGCTGAGGAAAACAAGTCTGAAAATAATTTTATTCAAGATAGCTGCAAAAAAAAACAGGTATCAGGGCTGGTGAGATAGCTCAGTGGACCAAGTTTCTGTCTAGTCAGGCACAGGGATCGAGATTCAATATCCTGGCACCACAGGCCATGCTGGTCCCACCCTTGGGCATGCTGAGCCAGCCCCCAGATGGGGTGTCGTGATGAAACAGGAGGATCACTACAAGTCCAAGTTGCTTAATGACACCCTGTACCAAATATAAAATACAACAAATTGAAATGCTCCTGGATAGCAAAGGAAATAATAAACAGAGTAAACTATCAACCTACAGGTTGGGACAAGATATTTACAACATTTTCATCTGATAGAGTATAATAACTAGAATATGAAAGGAACCCAAAAATCATAACAGCAAATAAAGGTGTTTATAATTTTGAAGGATATGCAAATTATCCAAAGAATGAGAGAAGAGTAAAGTACCAGGAATGGCCAACCTAAATTTATGAAGACAAAAACTGAAGAACTTATATTTCCTGATTTCAATACACGTTGCACAACTATCAAAGTCAGGACAGGATTTTATTGACATAATATGTCAAAAGGATAAAGTTGAATCCATAAGTAACCACAGATAAAACAATCGGGTGTCTGCATGTCAGTAATAAATTTGGGCACATTATTAAAAAGTACAAAAAAACTCAAATGAAATACATAAATGTAAATGCCAAGAATGTAACATTCTTGGAAGGAAGTGAGAAGGCAAATCTTTCTGACCTTTGCAATAGGCAAAAGCTTACATCACAGTGACAAAATATCTGCTGTGACTAAGGAGAAATATTTAAACTGGATTTTGTTTTGTTACTCACATCATATTACCAAGACAAACTACTTTCAGAGGATGGAAAAAAAAATATAAGCCACTGTATGCTAAAGGACTTTTATATAGAATATATAATTTTCACTACAAAAATATAATAAAACTCTTAATGAATGGATAAAGTGTCTTGCTAGGCATTATGAAGAGAAATAATAACCAATAAACACTTCGAATATGTTGAACCCCATTAAGATAAGTGAGACTAAATAAATGCAGCCATGTGATACTCCATACAATCAATATGATGACTACAATAAAAAAGATAAAATGGAGTTGCAAAAAAGTATAAAAACACAAGATTTCATACACTGGTGATGTGAGTGTGATATGATGTCAACCTTAGGGAAAACGATCTGAAATTTCTTCAAACTCTGGGAAATTCTGCTCTTTGATATATATTCTGAGAAATAAAAGCATGTATTCATATAGTGTAGCAAAGTGTCACAGTCTGTAAATGCATGCAATTGTCACTTTTCTCAATTATAAATAATGTTAACAGTGGATTAGAGCACATGCTTAGGCAGACGTAGGGAAAAGGCTTCCACCCTCAGCATGCTGTGCTGGCCCTGCCCCCAGGGCTCATTGAGACAGTGATTGAGACTGGGAGTGATGTTGGGAGGCAGAAGGAGGATCACTATGAGTCTGATGTGCATAGTGAGACCCTGTAAACTCTGTACTAAATACATTTAAAAAAAAGAACAAGGCCACACAATATAGTGGTTTAAAGAGCTCTATTCACTTAGAGTTGGACTGACACAGAGAAAGTTTAATCAATGAACGTATATTCAAAACGCAGTTGCATAATTTTACTGAATCTTAAAGGTTAATAAAATAAAATCCTACAAGAGTCTCCTGCTAGGAAAAGAGGGGATTAAATAATTTTGCAGTATTACTAGCATTTTACTCAAGCGCATCCGAAAAGTATTTTGAGAGCATGGTATACAGAAGGATTAGTTTCTTTTACTACGTCTTGGATAGATTGGTAGCTCAAAGACTGTGTTTGAAAAGAGCACGCAAAATAATTTCAAATAAAACTTCAGATTTAGTACTTCATTTAACTGGTTAAGAATAAATATCTTAGGGCCTCTGCATCATGAAATACTCTGAGGTAATATTTTGATAATATAAGAAGTAAAATTAAATTGTTTTTTGTTTGTTTGTTTGTTTGTTTTTTGGTGGAACCAGGGATTGAACTCAGGACCTTGAACTTGCCAGGCAAGCACCTGTGCCCTTGAGCTATCTTCCTGGTCCCACAAAATTAAATATTTTAATACAGAAATAAAGCAAATGTCTTCTAAAAGATATAAAAGCAAATCTGACTGTTTTCCCAATTATTATTATTTTATACACTAATGCTAACTAGCTTCACTCCAGCATCTCAGTTGTGTAGGAAATTTTTGTCACTACCTATCATTATCATATACTTATATTATTTTATAAATGTACAAAACCTACCTATTATAATTTTCTTTATTAGGGTAATATTTTAAAAATATGAGCTTATATATATTAACATAGTTGTTAAATATATAAATCTTGGTCTATAGAATGAAACCTCAATAATATGACAATATTCTAAAGATTCATAATCATCTCTTATTTCCTAGCTATTGAATTTTAACTCATATATGTATATATATATGAGTTATATATATTCTATATAATATATATTTATAATATATGTTCATATACATTTGTATATATTATGAAAGCTAAATGATTTAGTTACCTTAATATTTAACTTATCCTATCACCTAAGCTAATGCTGGCAAACAGCACCTGATAAGTAATTTTTTTGATGATAGAAATGAAACTATTAGGGAAGAAGCAATGAGACCCTCTGGTAAATCCTTCTCAGTCTATCTCAGAACCATACATAAACATTAAGTCCTCCCTTTATTGGCCACTTTTGTATTCTGTTCTAAAGTCTGCTATAGTATAGTGGTCAGGTGTAACATCTAACATGGACTAGCTGAACTGTAATGCTGCCCTTCAGAAAGTAAATTGCCACTAATAAAACCATCAGCAGCCAGGCGTGGTGGCGCATGCCTGTAATCCCAGCACTCGGGAGGCTGAGGCGGGAGGATCAGCGAGAGTTCGAGACCAGCCTGGGCTACAAAACTGAGTGCAAGGCCAGCCTGAACTGTACAGCAAGACCCTGTCTCAAAAAGACAAAAAAAAAAAAAAAAAAAAAAAAACCATCAGCAATTAAAGTGACAACTGTCTGTTTACTGTCATGCTTCAATGGGATATTAACATTTATCGTTTTGTATTTCCCAAGAATAAGTTGTTTTTCACGATGAGTAAGCTATTTTTACCTGCTCTTTGAAAATCCACAGTAGCTGGTCGTAGCATTTTATATTCAGTCTTGTTGGTCATATGTTAAAGTCACATCTGTGGCCTTGTCCTCTCAGAGCTGTTATTGCATTGGGAATAAAAGAAAAAGCACCTAACTATACAACAGTGACCAAAATTAATGTTTATTATATAATTTTAAAGATACATATAGAAGGGTGACGAGTTAGCTCGGTGGACTAAGTGCCTCTCTTGACAAGCGCAGTGAGCAGGGTTTGATCCCTGGTCCTGTGTGCCATGCTAGCCACACCCCTGGGGTGAGCTGAGATGGACAGTGAGTCTAGGCGTGGTGGCACCAGCCTGTGATTTCCACATTGAGGAGGCTGAAAACAGGAGGATCACTATGAGTCCAAGCTGCATAGAGAGACACTGCACCAAATGCATAAATGGAAAAAAAGAGGTCCATATAGAAATGCAGATATAGACATATAGCTACAAGTATAGGTATGCATAAATATGATTAAGTATAAATGCATATAAATAGATACATTATTGCTTATAAAGGGAGAGATCAATGTACAATAAATGGTAGAACTACAGATTATCAAAAAGAAAAAACATTCAGAATATGCCATGAATTAATAAATAAAAAAATAAGTAAGGCCATACATGAATCACCTAATATTGGGCTGTGGCAGAGTTCTAAGAAGTGTGTCATTCAGTTCAACTTTAATTATAGCATGTAGTAATGAGCTAAGATGACTACAGCATCAGTAGTTTATAGAATCTTGTGAAACCACTGTCTATATGTGGTCCCTCATTAACGAAAAGAATATCACTATGCAGTGCATGACTTTGTATACAGGAATATTTATTGCCATGTGAAAATATTTGGAATTTTCAGGACATACCTCAAAAAAATATCAAAGTTAGCCAGAACAAATAAGGAGAATATCGCTGCTGCAAGGATTAGATAGAGGCTTTTCATAGAATGTTTAAATGCAGGTGCATCAGAATTAGGCAAGAATGTAACTGAGTCTGTGTTTCAAAGTAGCTTCATGTCATTAATCGGTAAATATTAAATTAGTAAACATAAAAGTAAGCAAATGCTTTCCATCCTTTCTCCTGAAGTAAAATATGATTGCTGTTAATTTCTAATTTGAAAAGCATTTCTAGTCTGTAATCCACGAGTAATAACAGTAAGCTTTTCTGTTTTCATTTTTATTCTATATTTCATAGTTGTAGTTAGAAAAATTAGAAGATTTCAGAAAGAAATGTACCAAATGGCGTGTACATTGTATCCTAGTTACTCTTAGAAATGAACTCTTTATGTTTGTCTTTCATTTGGTGATCTGAAAGACACAAATTTAAGAGGCACATCAAAGTTTTCTGGTCTTCATGATTCATGATATATTTGGGCAAAGAAAGTCCTAGCCCACATGAGTGTGAGCTGAAATAATTAATTCAGGATCGCGATTACCCCGCCTTCCTCCCTTCTGTGACTAGTTTCCAAGCATCTTTACGAAGAAGATGCCAAGACATGGGTTTTGCCAGCGGCTTTCACTTGGCATCTTTTTTTTTTTTTTTTTTTTTTTTTTTTTTTCCTCTACAGACAATGTGTCTCATCTTAACTCATCAAGAAAACTGATAGATATCCTTAACTTCTTGTCCTTAAGATAAAGGCTTTCACAAAATCATGCTACAACCAGTTTATGGGTACAACAGTATCCAACTACCTGATCATCTATCTATATATTGCTATATCATCCAACACAAATCATATGTTGTGTACTCCATGAAACCTCCTGGAACCTTGGCAATATATGCTTACACAGAGAAAA
Source organism: Myocastor coypus (assembly GCA_004027025.1). NCBI lineage: Eukaryota > Metazoa > Chordata > Mammalia > Rodentia > Myocastoridae > Myocastor > Myocastor coypus. The sequence goes on from PVJA010002071.1 coordinate 86,685, forward strand.
ATGGGACTGCGCATATATTGAAGCAGATTTGGAGTACAAGTTCTATAAGAGAAAGATATTCATTTAAAAATGAATATTTGTACATATCTTCCAGGATTCATGAAAACTACTGACATATTTTCAAGAGTTATTGCGTGCAGTGGTGCACAAATATTAGTGTAGAGGATTTATAATAAAAGTAATATGTAATATGAGGAACTTTGGAAATCAGTATCACTTGTTTTTGTGAATGCATTCTCTTAAATCCTGTAGGAATTTACTTCCACTGAACAGTTTGAATTCTGTGGATTTTGGAATCCATGAAAAAATTGGAGGCAGTTTTCAAATGTAACTATTGTATAAATATGCAGCACTCTTACACATTGTAGAAAAAGTGATTATAATCTGTGGGCTTCTGGAACAACTAAATATAAACGAAAAATCTGTTCATTATGATTGATTTGGCCCATGAATTGTATAATCATATTTCGACTTTAAGTATCATATGAGTGGGCCAGTGAGATGGTTCAGTGGTCTAAAGTGCCTGCTTAGGCGGGCTTACACAACTGCAGGGATCTCGGTGTGATCCTCGGCACCACATGCTATGCCAGCCCCACACCCAGGGCAGACTGAGCTGGCCACAGTATGAATAAATAAATAAATAAATAAATAAATAAATAAATAAATAAATAAATGAATGAATGAATGAATGTAAGTGAAAAATAAAATTTTTGAAGAAACTATAAATGTAAAAAAAAAAATCCTTTAGAAATAATATAGAATTTTGCTTAACAAAAATAAGGATTTTCACAATTGTTTTTGCCAGCAGAAAAGTATAACCACGAAGTATTAAATATAAGGCTGTAATAATATGTTGAGTTGTAAAAGGCTCAAATCAACAACTTCGGACAACTGCCAGTTGTCCTGATAACTCACTACTACAATGGACTATTGAACTATATTGGATAATTTTGCTGAATTCAAATACCTACAATATTTGGACTAGAATCAAGTATGAAAAAGTCCACTAAAGACTTCTCTAAATACAGTTTCTCCAACAACAATGGAACATCGATCTCTGATAAAATAAAACAAAAAGGGGGACATAAATAAAGGAACATTTTGTTGTGAAAAATTATATATATGGATAGATGCATAGCTACTTTCTCTTAGTCCAGTGAGAAGAAAGGTTTGAACTAATATTGTTTAGACAAGATGCTATGTCTGCATCTTGTCCTCTGAATAACTAGTATGAACACAACAATATTCAATGTGTTAATTATTTTGTAACTGCCCCACTAACCTGTTTTGAAGGTGTTTCATGGCGATTTTATCTTTTTTTCTCATTAAAATGAATTAAAAACAATTGTTGCAGCATAATGTTGTCCTCAAATTGCCAGATGTATTAATGAGAAATTGGCAAGGAAAATCATAAGAAATTAAAAAGAAGAAAAATTTGTAAGCATTAACTGCTCCGTTCAATATGCCAGCACCAAACTACCCTGTATATAAACATAACTATATATTTTCTGCTGCTCTCTTCCTTTCTTTGATCCTACTCCTCATCCCTCCTCTTCCTTCCCTCTGGACAGATTTTTTCCTTTCACAGTATCTGTCCCACCTCTCAAATTTTATTCACTCTTTCAAGTTCTTGCACTGAGACAATACAATACCTAAACATGTGGATCTGATTTACTAAATAATAATTCCTAGGAATAAAATTTCCAGGCAAAAGTTAGACACTGAAATAAAGTTCAAATGTTTCTAGCTAGTGTCTAAAAATATTTAAGAGATGCATCTCAAAGATCACATTTTATATTTGAAAAGTGTGTTTTCTTTATCATTTTTTTTTGTTTCAATGTCGAAAAGATCAAAAGTGTATGCAGAGAATGAAGAAAGTCCAAAAGCTTCTGTGTAAACAAGATGCTAAGTGCACTTGATAAAATGGGTCCTCATCAGATTTCTCTTTGTGTGCAATTCTTTCTTCTTTCTTTCTTTCTTTCTTTCTTTCTTTCTTTCTTTCTTTCTTTCTTTCTTTCTTTCTTTCTTTTTTGTATTTTAGGAAAGGCTCTACAGGGTGTTTATGGTCTCATTACTAGATAAGGCTCATAGTAATTTTCCTGTTTATAGCCTCCCAAGAGCTGGGATTACAGGCATGCGCCACCATGCCCAGTCTCAATTGCCATCTCAGTGCACCCTGTGGGCTGGGCTGGCATGGCAGGCCTGGGGATCCAAACCCTGGCCCCTGAACCTGCTTTCAGGTGCTTTAATCCACTGAGCTATTTGGCTGGCCCTACTTTCTTTATCTATTAATCAAACTAGAAGCCCCTCACTGATTTTCTTGAACAGACAGAAAGGAGGGTCCATTTTATTTTAGTAATAAGGTAATTATACAATAATTCCATAAAGACCACTTTTTACTGTGGTCAGTATGAATGAATTTTATTTTAATGTTACCACTTTTGATTTTTGTCCTTTTCAGCCATTAATCCACTTACTCTAAGTTTTTTTTTTTTTTTTTTTTTTTTTTTTTTTTTTTTTTTTTTTTTTTTTTGTGGGACCAGGGTTCGAACTCACGACCTTGCACTTGCCCAGCAGGCACTTGTGCCTCGGAGCTATCTCCCCAGCCCCTCCACTTACTCTAAAGATTCAGAGTTTTTGGACTTTTTCATGAATTCATGTACTTTATCTAGGAAAATTCAAGTAAGAAGAATTTGAAGAGAAAGACTATTCTGTTATAGGCATCCTAAAAGTGGAACACTAAGCATAAATGATTAAACTCATGGTGCAGGTGAATGGGATGTACATGTGGTGCTGGAAAGGAGAATTTTCTACTACACAAGGAATGAGTTATTTGAAGGATGAAGAACGGTTACTGCTTCTAATTTCTCCTCTGGGATAATATGTCCATACAAGAACTTCTTATGTCCTGATAAATGAGAGCTCTTACTTGTTATACTATAGAATAGAAATAATAGTGCATATAAAACATGAGTATAATTTATGGAAAAAATCGCACTTAGATAAAGAACTTTGGAATATGTTTTAAATGATCATAAAATGTTCCTTCACGAAATATTTTCATATCATGGAGCATTTTAGTATACTGGGAAAGCATTATGGGTGACGTTACAGAAAACAAATTCTAAATTCATTATGGGAAACGTTTGGTAATATTATTTATAATATTTTGTTTTTCCCTAATCTAGATTGAATAAATGAAAACCTTTCAAAAATTAAATTTCCCACTTCTACTATTTTTTGAATAATTTTTTTCTCTTCCCTTTTCTGTCTCTTCCTTCAATAGAATAAATATGTATCTCAATCTTGTTTAAAATTCTAATTTTCTATAAATAATTTTAAAATTGATAAGGAGATAAAGTTAATAAAGAAAAATGTAGCTATAAATATGAATTCACATCCACCAGTTGGTCAATGGTGAAAGCCAATGTTAGAAATTTCAGTGAAATACATACAAAACAGACTAAAATATACTCTGGAAGAGGGTCAGAGCATATTTCAGCACTTATTTTCAAATTATAAATGTAGATATCACAAGGGTTTATGATTAAAATCTATATAAAGGTGGTGGTTGGCAGTAACAAGCAAGTCGGAGGAAATTGCAGAAGCTTCATATCATATATATATCATATATCAAGGATACATGAATATTAGGTTACTCAGGGTCAGTGGGAAAGACTGAAGAGCTCATAGCGTAACTTAAAATGTAGACAATTAGCTGAGCATTCAGAGTAGCTAAAATCTATCGAAGATGAAGGCAAAGCTTGTTTAACAAAACAAGGTTAAGACAGATGTGTTGTCATATTTTTCTAAATATTTAATAAATATTTTGATCTTTTCTTACACAAGTCAATTTATTAATCAACACTCATATATAAATCCCTAAATCATAAATGTTCTAATAATAGTTCTCTACATGCAGTGTATGCAATTACTCTTTCACAGTGTTTATCCTGATGATAGTAATGTCTTAGCTTTACTGCTTACCTAGTGTAATGCATTAGTCAGCTGATCAGAATATCATATTTCAATAATTATTTTTTTCAGTGGCTATGCTGTAGCCACTGAAACATAGAAATAGTGAGTAATTCCTAACAGGTACGGCACTCACAATTTTATTTTGGTAAGATCATGACATGCTTAATCTACCCTGGACTTCTCCTATATTATCAATATAGCAAACACCTGTATCTCCATCTCTGAAGGAAAAGCTAATGAAAATATTCATCACGATATAAACTATGAGGAAGGTGCAAAATGGACAAGTGTGTTTTTTACTTAGATTTTTAATTTTATTTATTTTTTTTTCAGGACAGGAGTTCAAATTCATGAGCTTGTACTTGCCAGGCAGGCACTTGTGCCATGGAGCTATCTTCCTAGCCCCTTACTTAGCTTATTAAATAACATAAAATATTTAAAAGAAATGAACTAATAAATAATATTAGGCATGTAAACCGTTTTAGAGTACAGCTAGACTCTTCTTCCATCCTACTCCTTTTTGTTTTTTTTTTTTTTTCTATGTATTTGGTATAGAGTCTCCAGGATCTCCCTATGTAGATCTGACTCATAGTGATCCTTCCTGTTTTCAGCCTCCCAACCACTGGGATTACAGGCACACATCACTTTGCCCAGTCTCAATCACTGTCTCATTGTTCCCTTGAGGTAGGGCCTGCATGCAATACCAGGGTCAAACCCTGGCAGTTAGACTCTGCCTAAGCAGGTGCTTTAGTTTGCTGAGCTGTCTGGCCAGCCCTCTTACACCCTAGTCTCGAAAAAAAAAACTGTTTCTTTAATTTCTTATGCATAGGTATAATTCACTATTTGCTTTAGTGACCTATATTGAAAGAAGGCACTTTTGATAATGTGTTACTTACCAAGACAAGGAAAGGTAAAATAATTACCAAAGATGTAATTAGAAGACACAATACAAAGTCTTCATTCAAATTTCAGTGACTGCTACATTGGTGAGTGGAGAAAGCTTTCAGTTTCTATACTGCAAAATGGTGATTGTAAGTAGGCTTATTGCACAGACTATGTGACACAGTGCTATACACATGTGTTTAGAAAAATCATATGAGAAACTGCATTACTATTCAGGGCCTTTTAATTTTTATTAAAATGTGTGACAATTATACAGTAGAGCATATCCTGCTAGTAGCTAATTTGTTGATATTTCTTTAACATGAAATATTGCTTAATGCATCTGGATTCACATTACTGATTAAAAAGGTCATTGTTAGAGAGAAAATTATTTTCCCAGAAGCCCTGAGCAGTAGGTCTTAAAATAGACTCTTCTAAGGAAAGGAAACATAACAGATTTGAAAGTTTTGAAGACAGAAGAGAAAAAGCTACTGTCTATTAGCACCAGCAGTGGCTGGGCAGAAGCAGTACTACTGGATGCAGAGTTCTACTTGAAAATCTGACACATCAGAGCTGTAGGCAGGTGAATGTCTCGCTAGAAGGTTTCTTACAATGCACACAATTCTCAGAAATTTAACAAATGTGTTCTCATGCCTTCCAACTATATAGGCAACTACAAATCCATTTTTTAAGTCATTTGTAATTGAAGATATATACAATGGCTTTTATTTCTCACTAAATTTTATCTACATGGATTAAAACTTTCCGTATTAAAAATGACCTGACATAACAAAGGAACAACTAACATCAGATTTTATAATTTCTAATAATGTAAACTTATTATTAATTGATACTTTTTTCTGATATTCACTTGTTACATATTGTTTCCAACTATTTGTGTTCTCAGTTTTTCTGTGGACTTTGATTTTAGTTCTGCTATTATAAGTAAACATAGATGAATTTCTTCCAATAGGTAGTTATTCATATTTTGGTGGGTTTAATTTGTATATATACACTTATTTTTATTTGTAATATAGAGCTAGGTATCGTTAAATGATGGAAATTCATTTCCAGAAGTGTGTCTTTAGATGACTTTTTCATTGTTGTAAATTTCACTCTGCACTTCTTCAAGTTCGCAGTTCTGTGTCATCAGTTTTCTGTGACCATTCTTAAATATATGCCCCACATAATTTTATGTTAAGGTCTTATTTAAAGGTAGAAATGACAAAGGATAAAATTCAAATATTCTAAGCATAGAATCATGTCTCCGTCAATCTTCTCTTTTTGGGATAAATACTTGCCACCCAAAATGAAGGCAGGAAAGGTTTATTTAGCTCACAGGTTTCAGTTCGTATTCAGTTGGCTTCAAGGAAGAGGGGCACATGGCAGAGAGCTTCCAGCTCATGGTGGAAGAATAGCAACAATGACAACAGGCCAATAATGGTAACAGAAAGAGTGTCTGTCTCTCTGTCTCAATTATGTTACATTCAGGGTATCAGCCTCAGGTTGAATGTAGCACTCACACTCATAATCCCAGCAGTATTAAAACCTATAATCCCAGTGGATCATTCATAATCCTAGTGGATCATGGCTTAATCTCAAACAAGAGGTCCCCGCCCCTGATTGCATGAGGCTTTGTGGGGACAACTAGACACAAACCATAACATTTTGCCTCTGAACCCCCAAAGTCTCATGCATATCCCTTTGTACAGAAGATATTTTAGTCCATCTCTAACAGTTACCAAAGTCGCAACAGTTTCAGCATTGCTGAAAAAAGTCCAAGCCCCAGTTCTTCTCCAAGATCCAAGGCAAACTCTTAACTGTGAGCCCTTGTACAAAAGCAAAGTTATACATATCCTACGTTCAAAGGCACAGCATAAACATTGCCATTTCAAAAGGTCCAAACAATAGAGAAATACAAAACACTAGGACCAACACAAGTCCAAAATCCAGCAGAGCAAACATTAAATCCCATAGTTCTAACTAGAATTTCCCCAGGAATTTGCACTGAGTTGTGTGCTCCTAAGGTCTTACATGGCTCTGAGCTTATGGCAGTCTTGGTGGTAGCTCTAATGACTTTTCTCTTAGGCCAGTTTTGGTCCCTTCTTAGGTGATCTATGTTCCTGGCTTCTCTGGTTTACACTGAATAGGCTTCTCACTCTCACCTTAACACACAACCCTCTCAGGGACACAATCCCTGGCCTACCATGCCTTCTTTTGAAATCTAGGTGGAAGCCGTATTAACGTCACAGCTCCTGCATTCAGAATGTGCCTAAAACCAATGCCACATGGATGATGCCGAGATTTGCTTCCAGCTGGAGCAGTAGCCAGGTTTCCTTCTTTCTTGGCTGTAGGGGTCGAGTGCCTGGATTGACGAACACTCTGACCTTGATTCCAAGGAACGAATTGTCCATGCTAGTGCTGTTTTGGTACCTAGTGTGGCTGTTGGCACCATTCAGGATCATAGGGTTCAGGAGCTTTATCCTCAAGCCAAAGTCCCTGACCTCCACAGCTCTGTGGCTGCAAAGAGTGAAGACCTGCCACCTCCTGTGATGCCCTGAGGCAATCGTTTTCATTCTCTGGTTCCTTCCCAGCAATGGAGATCCTCTCAGCTCTATCTTTGCAGTCAGTGGCTTTCTTGGTGCTTCCTTTCCACATAAACACACAAAATTTTAAATCATCCCGCTGAACTCTTTGTTCTTGATTCTCAATATAAATCTGGCTAAAGGCTCCAAATAATAACCATAACATCACCCAAATTTTTGGCGGCTTTGAAACATCTTTTGAAAGGTTGATCAGTCTGACATGCTTAATCTCAGTCTTAGGCAAAGTCTCTGGGCACAAGGAAAATTCGGATAGTTTTTGGGCCAAGTCATAGCACAAATCATCTGGAGTCCAACAACAAACCTCACCAGTCTGGACTTTATAGGCAGGCATTCTGTCAGTCTTCTTGTCTGAGCTCTGTCCAGAATCTCCACTACAGTACAGCCAAAGCTGCTCCAGCATTTTGCAAGTAGATGACCTCTCCAAACATTTCATAATTCTTCCTGAAAGTCATTCCCCAAAACTTGTAATCTATGTGGCCTGTGTTAGCCCCAGCAATAACTCACTTCTCTCGTACCATATTCTGTCTCAGTCATCTTCTCTCATTGCTGTGACAAATACCTGACACCCAAAATGAAGGAAGGAATGGTTTATTTTTATCTCACAGTTACTGGAGGTTTCAGTTCATATTCAGCTGGCTTCAAAGCAGAGGGACACAAGGCAGAGAGCATCCAGTTTATGGTGGCAGAACTATAACAATGACAACAGGCCAACAAAGTTACAAAGGTAGCAGAGAGAGAGTCTGTCTCTACCTCACTTTGTTGCATTCAAGCTATCAGCTCCGGTTGGGTGTAGCATTCATATTTATAATCCCAGCAGTACTAAGACCTATAATCCCAGTGGATCATCCATAAACCTAGTGTATCATGAGCTAATCTCAAACTCTAGAAGTCCCCACCCCATGACTACATGAGGCCTTGGGGGAACAACTGGACACATTCCATACCAAATCAGAAAATTAGTAATGTGTACTTTGTTCATTCCAGTACTGGTATGTTAAATTTGAATTTAGGGCTTTACATAAATGACAGGTAAGCACTCTCCCTTTGAACTACATCTGCAGCCTTCCAGGAAAGTTTGATATATACCTGTGTAATCATCACCCAAATAAGGACTGAAAGTCTAGTTGTCACTTACTCCACCATTTTAGCTGTTTGTGAATATTGTATTATTAATAAATTTGTAATATTTAATATATAAATTATTTCATTTAATGCATTTTGAAATTTAACCAGGTACTCATTGGTGACTGCTTTCTTTGTATTATTCAGGGATATTATATTTTATTATAGAAATATGATTATGATTGATTATCCATTCTTCAAAATATATGAATTTTCATAGTATTTTTACTACTAGTAAAATGTAGTTGTCAGTCTTGTGTAACACATTTAGATGCACTTATTCTTTGGTAAATACCTAGAGTCACAGAGCAATTCTTTGTTAGCATTGTGAGAAATTTTCAAGCAACTTCTCCCAAAATATCATTAGACATCTATAGTAGCTTTATTTCTCCCTATTCTGAATAACATTTGATTCCCAGTCTTTAAATTTAGTTACAACAAGAATGGCAACTGTTATATCTGTAGTTTTACTGCGGTTTTCCTCCTTGGCTAAATAGACATAGAACCTGTTTGCACGCCTTTCTTTTTGTACTTTGTCTTGTTTCATGACTATTTAAGCAATTAATATGTGCATGTATATGGAATTAGAATATCATTTTGTTTTATATGGTTTTGACATCTAGCATAAAACATTTGGATACCAGGAAGTTTTGTGTATGAGAAAGAATTTCAAGTATGTTCAACTGTGAGGAGACTTTTGCTGCAGGTGGAGTTCACTTTCCTTTTTTTATTATTTCACTGTATTTTTGTTACTTTTAGTAAGAAATAATAATGTGACAGTTTCAAAACATGTCAGCAGCACATTTCCAATGTTTGATACAATGCATATTTTTGTCCTTCTAGTAGTTATACAGAGCACAGGGTGTAGACGTGATAATATTTCTAGTCATTATTGTTACAACCAAATTTCTTCTCAGAAAGTAGTTGTACACATAATCCAATGTTCCGTAATTGCAGTAGGTTATTGGCAAAACTGACAATGTTGGAAGCTGTTGATTTAATCCTTTTACAGCTCAACATTCTAATCTAGCCCCATGGTTAAAATTTTCTGCTAGGTGGCTAAGGTCAAATGAAAGCAAGACTTGTATAACAAAACATCTCCCAAAGTCAGCCAAATGCCCTCAGGATTTACTCTGAAATCATATACTGTGCTTTGTAGAACTGTTGTCAGTGTCAGCCATCTGTATGAGTCATGGCCATTGCTTGACCAGTTTGCCCTCTGTGAAAGCCTGAGAGAATGTTTTCTCTCTAGGTGAGTCTCCTTAGGCACATTATATATCTTGAATCCCTTTCCTCTGTATCCCCATAATCTCCTGGAGTTCACTTTCATGGTGACTAAAAATTGGTGAATACCCTGATCTAGGAAGGTTAGCACATGGAGCAGAATAACATTTACCATCTTGACTGTTTTTGAAGAATAGGAGGACATTTCAAAAAAAAGATGTAGGGTGGTATAGACTTATCAGATTCTCTGTGAAGAATTCTAATTCATTCTTTTCACACAACTTGAGTAGAATTATGTTGGGATATTTTTATTCATTTTTATATAGCTTATTTCAATAAACACTTGTATTTTTACTTGAAAGCAAATGATTTGTGTTTAACTACTTATACATAAAAGTGTAAGATCTGAATTTGAATTCTGTGTGTATAAACTACCATCTACTTATGTGTAAACTATTATTTTTTAAACTTCACATTAAATGTGTACAATATAATAATGGCTAGAATAAATGTGACAGCTTTCACAAATAAATTAATACTTTCGTACCTGTGTGTCGTTGGTAGATTCAATAACTATGTGCAGAAACTGGTAATGAGAATAATCAAAATCCCTTATGTAAAAGACAGTGCATCTTCATATTTCTACAGTATTTCCTTTCCACAATGTCTTGTATACTTCAAACTATCATTACATTACTTATAATACCTAAAAAGCAATGCATAACAGTGTTTGCATCACATTGCTTAGTACAAATGTAAGTTTTCTAATATTTTCCTAATAGCTATGATTATTTATAGATGCAGAATCCATAAATATAGAGGGACAAGTGTAATACATTCAAAGGAACAGATTAAAATTGGATATAACAAGTTAGTAGGAAATTCTATCTCATTTGTTTCCAAATAGCCCTTAGGCTCACAAATTGAGAACGTATTTTCAATAGTTTTCTTTTGCAGTGATAAGTATCAAATAAATTATGTGTGAATTGTGAAATACATTCAATTAATTTCATTCACTGGAAACATTTTATCAGCATGAATTTTGTGTGAAGATAAAGGTCTGAGAAAACTGAAACAACAATAATATAAAAATGCTCTAGTTTCTCTTTAATAGGCTGAGGAAAATAAAGGATAGAAAAGCAAAATAAAGGATGTTAGAGGGAAGATGCATTTCCATGGCTTGTTTCTGATGTCAAATATAAAGCTATCAAAACAAGGAACTGGAAGCCGGGCGTGGTGGCGCACGCTTGTAATCCCAGCACTTGGGAGGCTGAGGCAGGAAGATCAGTGAGAGTTCGAGACCAGCCTGGGCTACAAAAGTGAGCTCAAGGCCAGCCTGAACTGCATAGTGAGACCCTGTCTCAAAAAGACAAAAAAAAAAAAAAAAAAAAAAGAAACAAGGAACTAATAGATGTCCTTACTTTTTAATACAACTAATATATGCAATATCTTCTACGACTTAGAGTCATAGAGATTAACTGAAAAAATCTTGCATGATTTTAGCAAAATAAAACAATGAATTTAAGTATGAATATTATATAAATTTATCTTTATTAATTAATTTATTTCAGAATTGTGGCAGCCAGTGGGAAGGTGATTCAGTGAATGTCTCTTTGCACAACTGTGAACATTTGTATAGCTCTAAAGTACGGACTAAAATTGAAATGAACTTAGTACATTTCAAAAGTTGAGCATACATTATGCTATCAAGGAAGCAGCAGTGACCATAAATTTTATGGTGTTTATTTAGATAGTGCTCCAAAGTCCCATGTGCTCCTAGATAGGTTTTCAGAGTTGATAACTCCCGTGATGCTCATGACTCTATTAGTTCACTGATAGATTTATACCGATTTGTGAGGCTTGAAGTCAAGCCTGGATGAAGAGTTGGATCCCTGTAACCTGGAAGATCATATGTGCCTCCGTCTCCCTTGTTCCCTCCCTACTTCCCACCTGCCATGCCATGAATGCTTTCTCTAGATGTCCCTCCATCATGGAGATAGTCAATTATAGATTGAAATCTTAACAAACTGTGCACCGAGAAAAACTCTTCCTCTTGTAACTTGCATGTTTCAAGTATTTTGTCCCATGAATAAAAACATATCTGAGACAAAATTTGATGTTATAAAAGTCATCATATTAACACAATTCTGACAACAGAAAATAGCAACATATATTCTAAACATATGAACATTTAAGAGTCTCTTTTACTTTAAAATTTCATAATGTAAACGAAATGAATACCTAAAGATGATCTAGAGAATAAACCAACATATGCTCTATTTGAAAACCTGTCAGAAACAGGGAACTATGATCCAATAAAATTTATAGACCTGAATTTTCAAAGTAGCAAAATTAAAAATGACATTGATAGAGTTTGATGTCGCTTGAATAAAGGTAAAAGGTTCAAGAGTTACATAATTTAATAGCTACTGTAGTAAATAGCATATTGCATTCCTGAAAAAATATTGAGAGTAGGTACAAAATATTTCATTGGGAACAAATGCTAATTCTTTCAGATAATATGTACATTAATTAGGTACACTTAGTAATTCCACAATGTGCCAATACCATATGTTAAAAATCATACTTTATACAGTTAAGTATAATTTTAACCATCAGGAAAATTAAAATATATAAAAGCAAAAAATATGAAAGGAAACCCCTAGTTACCATCAATATTTTAACATTGCTTTGTGTGGCTCAATTAAGGATTAAAACTGTGTAGCACTTTATAATCTTAAATGCAATTAGAAGAGAAAATTATAAAGAAAAATGATTAAATAAGAGAAATAAAGACAGTTTGGTATAGCCAGTTATTTTTGTAACATAGTAAGCATCTAACAAAGAACTATTAGATTTTAAGTTGGTAGGCTGAATTTTTTTTAGGGAGTAGAATTTAGTTTAATTTATTTAGGGAGTCACAGTTTACGAGACAGAGAAACTTTCTTCGGAAACAATGATCTTTCTGACAAAGATCAGTTGCTCCATCTGTGAATAAAGGAAACAATGCCAAGGCAGAGCTCTGAGCAGTCAGGGAATTGGAAGACTTCCTTGCAGTCTGTTCCTACTGCTCCTTCCAGACATCCTTTGGGAAAGAATGATGCTACCTGACAGATGCCTGAGTTCTGGGAGCAGTCCCCCATGCTGGAGTGAGGTCACGCTGACACCTGTGCTGGAAGAGCTTAGTCTTCTTACTAAATGTCCAGTGGGAGAGTCTAATTTCTTTTACACCCTCTTGCTCATGAAATTGCAGCTAAATGAGGCCAAAAACACCTATCTGATGAATTCATACTGTAAAAAAAATGCCATCAGTATTTTCAGTTTTTGCTTATTTCAGAGAAATATGAAGTATTTGTTGGTTGTTCAGAAATCTTAAGAGATAAATAAAATTTGAATATAAAATTTCTAATTATACAATGGTAAGAATCAAGTAAGTTCTATTGTTTCATATATTGACCTTTTATATGAAGAGCAAGAACCCAGTCAACATATGATTATTAAATTAATGAAAAATTTTATGTTTAATGGAGAAATTATAAAATGCTTGCTAAATTAAAAAAATCAATGACAAAATTATCAATAAGTACAAATTTCAATCTGTTATAGAAGAAAGGACTAAATAAATTTATGGTGAAAGTATTTATCAGTTATTATAGACAATGCATTTATGACAGACTTGGTGAATTTCTAATTCATTTGATATTCAGGCTGAGAATATTCCAAAATAGGTAACAAAATTTTGAAATATTGCAAATTTTTTTAATAAAAGGAATAGGCTGGTCCAAGTGCAGTGATATTTACAATTAATTGATCACAGATAGCTACAGATTTCTTGGGGCTGAGGAGTTAGTTCAGCGGAATGAGTGTTGGCCTGATAAGCACAAGGTCCTGAGTTCAATACCTGCCAACAACAACAACAACAAAAGATAAAACAAAACAAGTGGTTTTCATTTGGGGCCAGCAAGATAGCTCAGGCATTATAGGTATTGCTTAGGAAGTAGTTCAATCCCCAGCACCACAGGCAGTGCCAGACCCTCCCCCAGGGCAGGCTGAGCCAGCCAGAGAGGCCAGGCATACTGGTGTTCACCTGTAATCCCAGTGTTGGAGAGGCTGAATATAGGAGGATCACTATGGGTCTGAACTGTATGGTGAGACCCTGTAACAACCAAATATACATATTTTCTTCAAACTCACTTACTGAATGCTGGCATACAGTAAAGTTATGTGAGTTTTATTCAGAGTTGTATTTTCCAGCTAGTAACATGACCCATTGTCCCTAACATTTTTAATTTATTTATATTTTTATAATAATTAATACATTGCATATTATGGTCTTCATCATAGTTTTTCAGAGTATAAGGTGAAAACATGATTTCTTATTTAAATATCATTAGTACAGACCTTTCTCCTCATTGCACAAAGAGAACTTTGCTGTATATATAGTCCAATAGTCCATAACAGTAGTGGATTATCTGACATTATTGAAAGATGTTGCCTTGAGCCTTCTGCAGCTTGGCATATTAATATGGCTTTCTTTTTTATACCTCATGGTTAGACTTTTCTGCTGAATGGTCCAGACAAAGACAAAGGAAGATCTATGTTACAGAAAAAAATATAACTTTTGTGTCTGACAAGATCAGTCAGTTGCCTTCAGGATTTATGCTGAAACCATGTACTGCTGTTTGCAGAACTTTCGTCAGTGTCAGCCATCTGGATGAATCACAGCCATTGCTTGACCAGTTTGCTCTTTGTGAAAGCCTAAGAGAATGTTTTCTCTCTAGGTGACTCTCCTTAGGCACACTGTACATCATGCATCACTTTCCTCTGTAGCCCCATAATCTCCTTGAACCGAAAATTTGAGACTCCACTGAATTATAAGCTGTTACAAGTACAGGTTCTTTTATGTCCTGTGTTCTCACTGACCTTGTAGCGCTAGAGCCAAAATAGTGATGTTAAGCTCAAGTGCCTATGTTATAGGGAATAACATCATTAAGCTTCTCTTCTGGAAGATTAACAACTTAAGTTACAGACCACATAATTAGAGAAAAAGAAGGAATAGATCAAACAGGGCCAGAACTGATAGACTCAGACCCCAGTCCTAACACACCACCAGGTGGCACAGGAAGTCACTATGTAGAGGAAAACTTCAGCTGATACATGTCGTGCCTGGCTCAGTGCCAAACTGACTTGTCCATTGCCTGGAACTCCAGTAGCTGAGTCCATGCAGCTCAGTTGCCATAGCCTCAGTTTCCAAACACTCTGTTGTCAGGATGGCATGTGCTCTGGTCATTGCCGGTGGTTTGCTTTAAGTGAATCCAGAATCTAGATTCCTCCTAAAGGAGAAGCACCAGTCTGGTAGCAGGCCTATACGTGCACAGACCCAGGCAGTAGGCTGCCTATATGTCGTACTGGCAAGCTCTTTTCCTAGCAAGCGATCTAATCAGAATCTCTGAAGGCCAATTAAATATATAATACATTTTGTGCTTTTTAATTTTTTTTTTAAATTTTAATAAGAAATATGGCTGGGGAGATAGTTCTGGGGCACATGTGCCTGCCTGGCAAGTGCAAAGTCATGATCTTGAACCTTGGTCCTACAAAAAAAAAAAAAATAATGTCACAGTTTCAAAACATGCTAGCAGTATGTTCCAAATAATTGATATAATGCGTATTGTTTTCATTGTAGTAATGTAGAGTACAGGATGCAGACATGATAATTTTTCTAATTATTATTGATACAAAGAATTTCTTCTCATTGAACTAAGAGAAAATAGTTGTATTCATAGTCTAACATTCCATAATCATAGTGGGTTACTGGCAGAACTGGCAAAGCTTAACCATCAGGCATAAAAAGTAAAGCTAGATTAATATGTTGAGCTATAAAAGGCTTATAATACATTTTTTGGATGCTGTTGTGAAAGTCATGATTTCCCTAGTTTGTCTCTCAGTGCATTCATTGTGTACAAAAATGCTGATCAATTTTGGGTGTTGATGTTGGATCCTGCTATGTTGCTTAATTTGGTGATTAAATCTACAAGATACTTGGTGGAACTTTTGAGGTCCTGTGTGTAGAGCATCATGACATCTACAAATAATGATAGTTTCACTTCTTTTCTATTCTTTCTTCCTTTTCTCTCTCTTGTCAAATTATTCTGGCTAATGTTTCAAAAACTATACTGAATAGAAGTGTAGACACTAGACATCCTTGGTGTATCCCTGATTTTTTGCCCATTGAATATGATGTTAGCTGTTGGTTTCTCATAGATGCTTTTATCAGATTGTGATATAGACCGTTTATTTTTGATTCTCTGTACAGTTTTTATAATGCACGAGTGTTGGACTATGTCAAAAGGTTTTTCTGCATCTATTGAGATGATCATATGCTTTTTGTTCTTTGTTCTATTGATGTGGTATATTACATTTATGGATTTGTGTATGTTGAACCATTCCTACACTCCTGGAATGAATCCCACTTGGTCATGACATATAATCTTCATGATGATTTGCTGCATTTCCCTTGCTAATACTAGCAAATAAAATACTTTACTGAAGATTTTTGCATCTGTACTCATTAGAGAGATTGGCTTGTATTTTTCTGGCTCAGACTGATCTTTCTCTGGTTTGAGGATCAGAGTAATACTTGCCTCCAGGGGTGAGTTTGGGAGAGCTGCTTCATTTTCAATTTTATTGAAGTGTTCGAGAGCAGTTAGCATTAAATCTTCTCTAAATTTCTTGGAAAATTGTTCTGTGAATCCATCAGAACCTGGGCTTTTCTTTGTTAGTAGGTTTTCTATTATTTTTTTAATTTCATTTCTCATTATTGGATTATTCTGAGTTTGTATATCTTCGTGACTCAGCTTTGGCATTTTGTATGTATCTAGGAAACCGTTCATATCCTCTGTATTTTTCATCCTTTGAGAGCAAAAATTTTGGAAGTAGGTACTGAGGATCTTCTGAATTTCTCTAGGGTATATAATGGTTTTGCCCTTTGCATACTTTATTGCATAAGTTGGGATTTTTTCTTCACCTTTTACAATAACGTTCAAAAATTAAATACTAACAAATCATTCTCACGTAGGAAGTAAAAGATTTATGAAGTGAAAATTACGATACTCTGATAAAAATTATTAAGGATTTGAGAAAAGGGAAAAATATTCCGTGCTCCTGGATAAGAACCAACATTGTGAAAATGGCTATACTCCCAAAATTGTTACACAGATTCAATGTAATCCTGATTTAAATACCATTAGTATACCTTACAGACCTAAAGAAAACTTTTGTATAATTAATTTGGACCAGGAAGAGACTCAAATTATCAAAATCCATCATGGAAAACAAAGGAAAATCAGTAAGTATCACAACCCCTGACCTCAAATTATGCTATAAAGTTACTGTGATAAAATCGGTATGGTACTGGCACAGGGACAGACCTGAGTATCAGTGGAACAGATCAGAAGATACAGACACAGATGCAAACACACTCAGCCACCTTAACTTTGACAGAGGGGTAAACAGGCTCACTGGAAGAAAGATAGCAGCTTTAATAAGTAGAATTGGAAAAACTGTCCTTCCACATGCCAAAGGTTTAAGCTAGACCCATGCCTATTACCATGCACAAAGCTATAGTCAAAACTGCTCAAAGATTCAAATATTTTTGAAGGTTTTAATATGTTTTTATTAACTAGAACTGTACAACTGTAATTATTCCACTGTACATGTAATATACAGTAAGTCAACTGTAATGATAATAACAGTATCAACTATTGATGCTAAAATAACTTACTGACAAATTCTCCTATTGAACACAAAATAGTTCTGTTTATTTACAATGAAAACTAAAACTAATGAATTTATCTTGGTAAATTTAAATTCAGGCCATTATTTCATGATTTGAAAATCCGGGTAATCCAACTTTACGATGGCTTTCTCATTCTTGAAGCTGGCTCTTTCAGTGCATGACTTGGGACTTCCTTTTGTCTCAAGCCATTCCTGCATATGACGCACCTTGGACATGGGTCCTTGTAACTGTCCTTGCACTGTGCTGTAGTCTGTGTTCTGGACCCAGCCAACCAATCCCAGCTTTTTACCCTCAGCCACCGTGGCACAAGTGCCTGCCTGGCAAGTGCAAGGTTGTGAGTTTGAACCCTGATCCATGATATACCTTTTTTAAGGGTGAATTTTACAGGATGCAAATTATAGTCCAATTTTTGATGAAGTCTCTTTGCCTTTTTTTCTGTCACTGCCAATCAACAGCATTTCTTGGGACAACTGGTACAAGCACAGTAAGACAGGGACATGAGAAAGCCTTCCTGTGTGAACTTCCGGAAAAACACCCCTTGCACCTTCCCAAAAACTTCGTAGTCCACTGGCACCAAGGTGTCCCCTTCCGCCATGCTCAACCCCCGCAGGAGGCTGGAACTGGCCAGTGAGCCTCGGGTCCTCTTTGGTCACCCACCTCGTCGCACCTACCATGCCTCTCAAAGATTTAAATATTAAAATGAAACAGAAACACTAAATCTTCTGGAGGAAATTGTAGATACAGATCTTAATGACATAGGTAGGCAGGGAGTTCATGAACAAAAACCAAAGTGTACCATAAATACTTCAAAGAAATAAAAATACGTATGTCATCTTTTAGAGAAGTTTCTGTGCTTCAAAGCAAATATCCGACAGAGTAAAAAGAAGATCCACAAATTAGTAATTTATAGCCACCTGTCCCTCAAGTAAAGGCCTTCTATCTAGAACATATAAAAATTTAAAAATATCAGGTCCCCCACATTCAAAGATGCAATCCAAATATGAGCATTTAAGATGAACATACCCTTCTTGGGGGAAGAGATACAAATGGCAGGTAAATATAAGAAAACATGTTCAGCATTGTTGGTCATACAAAAATGCAAATTATAACAACACTAACATTCCTTCTCACTCCAGAAAGCATCAATTTTCCACTGTTTGTGGGAGTGCCGACTGGTACAATCACTAAGGAAATCAGTATGAAGTTTCCTTCAAAAGCTAAGATGGGAGAGTTCAGTCAAGCCAATTATGTCTCTTCTGTGTATTTCTGAAATTGAAAACATTGTATGTGCACCCCTGTTTTTAACCCAGCAGGTTGTCATAGCTAAGTCCTGAAAAACAATGCAGATGTCCATCAACTGAAGAATAGGTTAAAAAAAGATGTGGTATTTTTGTACAATGGAATATTATTCAGCTATATAACAGGATAAATTTGAGACTTTTCTCAGTAAATGAATTCAACTACAGAACATACTCTTAAGTGAAATAAGTCAGATTCTCATGTGCAAAGATCATACTGCTTCCTTAGTGTGAATATCTGTAAGATAAAACATGGTATCTGAAGGATACAATAGATACTGCTAAAAAGAAATGATCTTATTGAGAAGGAAATAGTTACTGAGTTGAAAAGGACAGGAGAGGGAGTAGGGGAAAGAGACTTATTTTTTCATGTAAGCAGGATGATGAGGGTAACTGTATTGTGTATATGTGCTGGTCTATGTAAAGGAACAGATAATATTTAATTTGTTTTTCTTCTCTTTTTCAATTGATTATATATTTTATATATTTAGTAAAGGGTTTCACTACTGGGTTTCACTACACAGATCGGACTTACAGAGATTCTCCTGTTTTCAGACTCTCAACCACTGGGATTACAGGCATGCACCACAATGCCCAATCTCACTTGCTGTCTCAGCATGCCCTGGGCTGTGTGTAGAGAGTTGAGGGATTGAGAGGTGGGAGGTGGGAGTAGAAGTAGGGTGGACGGAGCTGACACAGCATGCCAGGGATTGAACCCTGGACCCTGCATGTGCCTAAGTTACTCTTTCTGTTCTTAATTTGTTGCATGTTTCTTTCTTCTTCCAATTATATACATATATCTGGTAATATAAATAACTGGTTGAAAGGAAAGTCTATGAATTACAACAAATACTGTGAAATTCATATTACTTTGTTAAGTGAAATTTATTTTTATTGGCTGGCTCAGACTACCTTAATTGTGGGTCTGGTAAGGCATTGGGAGCTGGGTCTTGAACCATAGTCCTCTGGGCCTGACTGGATTTGCCCAAACCAGTAATTTAGCTCAAATAACTGAGCTAACTGGCAAAGCCCCTGTTAACTGAAATTCTGTATGACTTATATTTTTTTGTTTTAATTCTAATTTGTACTATTTTTAAAAAATAAAATATCAATAGGATTGATGTGTCACATGCACAGTAATGCCATAGGATTAGGAATCTTCAGTTTCCCACTTTTGTGTATGTATTTGGTACAGAGTCTCACAAGATACAACTCATAGTGGTCCTCCTGTCTTCAGCCTCACCAGAGCTGAGACCTCAGGAGTGCCTCACACCTAATCTCTGTCAGGGTCAGCGCACTCTGGGGCAGGACCTTTGTAGCCTGTGGTGCCCTGATTGAACCCCAGTCCCTGCACTTGCCTAAACATATGTGCTTATTCTGTCTTGCCAGTCCTTAGTGTTCCACTTTTGATAATAAGGAGAACACATGGAAAACTCTGTAAGAAATGGTGAATTTTAGCAGCACTATAAATCAACAGGCTAAAGACTCATAGATGGAACATCCCACTGAACTTCAAAGAGTACACATTCTTTCAAGTGTGCAGAGAACACTCTGTGATATATTTGTTCTTTATTTTTGGCAAAGAAAACAATCATTCTGTTTGTTTGGTATGCAACAAAATTTTATAAGCAATGTACCTGATAAAGGATTAATTTCCAAAGTATATAAACATTGCACAACTTAACAGCAAAAATTTCCAGGTTAATAAATAGGCAAGGGATCTGAATAAACATTTTCATAAAGGGGACGTTCAAATGATAAATAGTGAAAAGAAAAGGTATTCAATACACTAATCAAGAGTTGCAAATGACATATAAACTCTTACCTCATAAACATCTATTATTTTGAAAAAAAATAGTGCAAGCAAGGTTGAATGAAATTTGTAATTCTTGTGTAGGGTGAGTAGGATTAATAACTATGAAGAACATATTTGGAGATCCCTCAAAACATTAGTCATTCATTTAGTACATCATCTGTAACCTCATCAATGACTACATAAGATATTGGTTGACAGGTTGTCCAAGGGTCATCAGCACTCTTATGAGTAACAATGTGCAACATTGTTCAAAATAGACAGACAGAGAAACAACTCTGATGTTCTTTGTTAGGTAGCTGGATAAAGAAACTTGTGTTGTTCAGACCAGGAAAATCATTTTGCCTCAAAGACATCAACGACAACTTAAAACAATTGTCAAGAACTGTACTGATGAAAACAAATTTCATAGGATGAGTAGTATAGAATTATTCATGCAAGCTACTGAAATAGTCAAAAGCATAGAAATATAAAACAGAACAGTGTTCCTGAAGTGATGGAGGGAGAAGGGTGTAGAAAACTTGAAAATTAACATATACTGTATATGCATGCTAGAACCAGTGAACAGATTCATTGAAATTACAAAATACAAAATCAGAATACAAAAGTCAGTTGTCACCTCACTGACACTGAATGCCCTATAATCAAAATTAATAAACAATTCATGTGCAACAGTATCTACAAGAATAATATCTTACAACTTAACAAGCAATATAGACTAGAAAAACTTTTAACACACCTGGAGAGATGTGTCTCAAGTTCATCAGTTGAAACACTCGACGCTATTAAAATTTCCTCATTATCCAAACCAATTATCAGATTCAATGCAATTTTATTGAGTTCAAATTTTTTATTTGCACAAACAAAAATAAGTCAAGAAATACAAATTTGAGAAGAATCTGAATAACCAATTCAATGTTGAGAAGAAAAAAGCTAGGAGCTTTACACTTGTTCATTTCAAATTGTACTATACTTTATAATAATCAAAACATAGTGATGCTGGAATAAATACAGACTTACAAAGCAATCAAGTGAAAACATAAATCTGACTCTATGGGTTTCAAGAATATATACAGTAATAGAGAAGAATGATGTCTTCAACAAAGATACTGGAAAAACAGTATACCTATATATAGGGAAGGGAAATTGAAATTTCACTTTTTAATACATGTAAAATTAATTCTAAATGGATTAAAATTCCAAATATAAGACTTAAAGAAATTCACGGACATACTTCACTACAGTAAATTTCATAATGCTTTCTTGTATGACTCTAACCACTGTACATGGTTCCAAAGTAAATCCTGAGGGGATTTGACTGGCCTGGGGAGATATAAAACTACATGTTTTGTTATACAGGTCTTGCTTTAACTTGTCCCACCACCCAGCAGAAAAGTTTAAATATGATGCATAAAACGTAAAGATAGTTTAGTATGCTGAGCTTTAAAAGGCTCTAAACAACAGCTTCCAACATTGATAGTTTTGTCAGTAACCCAGTGCAATTATGGAACATTTGACTATGTATACAACTACCTTTTCTTAGATCAAAGAAAAGAAATCTACTGTACTAACAACCATTAGAAAATTTATCATGTCTACACCTGTGCTCTGTATGACTACAATGAGGACAACAATATGCATTGTATCAATTATTGTGAATGTACTTCTAATGTGTTTTGAAACTGTCACATTGTAATTTCTCATTAAAAGTAATAAAAAATAAAAAATGAATCTTCAATAGTATGCACAAAAAATGATATAGATAAGGGGGGGGGCACTGATAGCTCAACAGACTAAGCTCATGCTTAGGCAATCACAGGTACCAGCAGTTTGATTCCTGGCCCTTCATGCCACAATGGCCCTGCCCCTGGGGTACATGAGCCGGTGACAGAGTCTGGGCATGACAGTAGATGTCCACTATCCCAAAACTGGGGAGGCTGGAAAATAGGAGGATTAGTATGAGTCTGAGCTGCATAGTGAGAGCTTGTAACAGATAAGTAAAATAATTGAAAACACTTAAGTCATTGGTATATATATTAAAATATTTACATTATTTAAAAATAACACAGTGATCAATTTCATTACAGATGCACAAAGCTAAATATAAAAACTAAATAGTTTTATTTGTATTTAATCTTAGGCAAATGGAAATTAAATTAGTTTCTAGCTGCCTGAGAAAATATTTTGTTCCTCTTCATAAATGGCCCTTCACAATAGAAACTATTCTATTTTTTTCAGTTTAAATTTTTACTGAATAAGTAACTGGATTAGTATGATATAATAAATGTTGTATTAAGATACACTTACAAACACAATTTCATAAATATAAAGCAAATTAGTTATTCATTAAAAAAAATCAATTTTTGAAAGCATCTGAAAATCTGACCATATGTAGACAGAAATATTCCAAAATGAATCATGAAGCCAGGATGGTTGACTTAAGGTTTTGTACTGTATGTAGTATTTAAATCTTCACATTTGAATTTGTAAGTTAGGAAAAATAAATGGAAAAAATAGATCTTTGAGGTGATCATTTGTGTGCATGATTCTCAAGGCTCATGGTGTGACATTTGTTGCCTTTCCTTGGCAAGCAGGGCAGGTTATGGAAGCTTTATGAAAGAGTCATACACTTACACAGCCAGTTGCCTTGTAAATAATTAAGCCAGTGTTCACAGGCTTCTAAAATGTGGCTATCCAGTCAAGCAGGAGCTTCAGTTAAAGAGATGGTTAAACACCCCTTGTTATTAATGGTTCAAATAAAATAGAAACTATCCAGCACTACTGCAAAGAGGTTAATGAGAAGACGTAACTCAGAATAGTATCACCTTTGACAAGAGAAGGATATCCTATATAGTTCTCCTTTCATGATTTCTGGTCAGAAAAGTTGGAATCGATTTTATTTTCTGTTGACAGTTGATTCTGCTGGCAGTATAGAAAATTGGACCCATAAAAACTGGGGATTTACTTCCAAAACACTTGCTTTTGTGGTTTGGTAGAGATGCAGTAGATTAAAGACTATATGCCTTTGGAATAACAAATAAAAACAAATCAATCTAAAACACAAATATGTAAACACACACACAAACACACAGACACTCACTCACTGAATAACTGAAACTGTTACATGATCTGTCTCTAAAATATATATGATCTAAAAGGAATTATTAAAAATAAACTGAAAAGATAAGGAGATGATTCAGTAGCTTAAGTGCTTACCTGGGGAGTACAAGGTCCTGAGTTCAAACTTTGGTACCAACAACCTCCTAAAAATTATTTACCTTCATGTGCATTGTGGGGCTTTACTTTCCCTTAGGTTAAAAATAAGATGTCTTTCATTCATTATCCACTCAAGACCTGGCACTCAGGCAGACACGGATGCAGTGGAACTATCTCCCTAGCTAGCCAATATATTCTTTAAAGTTTTTCAGCATCCATGATCTAAATGACAATCTATAGTGCCATAAATTGCTTGTGGAGTTCACCATAGGAACTTGGGTAAATTACTTTGCCATTGTTACCTTTCTTTTTTCAATTGTAATTGCAGCATTATTCATAAAGCATGGTTGTTTTGGGGATTGTGTAAGTAAGAACAGACACACAGAACAAAAATATTTCCAACAAACAATTTGAAAATTAGTTACCTAGTTACCTAAAGATATAGAGAGGATGGATGGATAGATAGATAGATAGATAGATAGATAGACAGACAGACAGACAGACAGACAGACAGACAGACAGACAGACAGATAGATAGATAGATAGATAGATAGATAGATAGATAGATAGATAGATAGATAGATAGATAGATAGATGATAGATACTGAAGGTAGATACAGGTAGACAGATGGACAGAGATAGAAAAATGTAATTTCATAGTCTGTTATTTGAATACCGTGTTTTAGTGACAAATTCGCTAACATAGACATTAGGAACAAAACAGACTTCTGAAAATGTGAGCAAGCAGAAGCAAACACACAAGAAACATTGACCACAGCAATGGGTAACATGACAACCATAGTTGAATACCTTTCATCTTGTTTGATTTTTTAAAAGACATTTATTCTTTCAATGTCTTTATGATCAGCGTCATGATCAGACCATTATATTTAGCAAGCGACAGCATGGGTGAAAAAAGGTCTAAATTAAAAGTTTGCTAAAATGCTTTACACTTTCCACAGAAGAGAAACTAAAAGAATCTGTTATACAATTGGTCACATAAATAGTCCTAAAGTTTTTTTGCTCATAAGGATTAGTATTGTCTAAAATATGTCTTCTTTATAGCAGGTGGGCCCTGCCACCACTGTGCTTGGCTAAGTTCACAAATCTGTTGTAACCTGTAGCTTACCTGTCACTTCTCTGGCTCTCCTCTTCTGGTAAGCTTTGTTTTCTCGAAGTGTTTAAAACCTTCCACTGCCTTAGCTACTGCTGCTGTTGGAGCCAACATAGTCACCTTGATTTCGTGGTTTGATAAAATATTGACCTGCACCAACATATGGCCCAGACTTTTGCTTCAAAAGGATTCTCCTTTCATCGGTCCAAAATTTGAAGACTGTTGTAATTGCCAAATTTATTATAGCTTCCACCACCTCCATAATTGCTTCCATCATTACCAAATCCATTGTAGCCATTTCCACTGCCACCATATCCACCCCCACCATGGCTGCCACCAAAGCCGCCTCAACCACTGAAGTTTCCTCCACAGCCAAAACTGTCAGTGCCAGCAACACCACCTCCACAACCACCACCAAACTTTCAGTTCCCATCTACCTCTTTGGCCAGATGAAGCACAGTAACTATTTTCTACTTCAACAGGGCTTTCCTTTCTTCACAGTTGTGGATGTTAATAGTATAGTATTTTTGAATGACAATCTTATGCACAAAATCATGAACATCAAAGGTTATAAAAGCAAAGTCCTTCTTCTTTCCAGTGCCTCACTCGGTTGTAGTTCCAATCGGTTCTATTTTTCTGTATTGTACAAAATAATCTCATAAGTGATGTTCTTCAGTATCTTCTTTCCCCCTTAATTGGGCACCTGGTCTTTGAGAATCTTCTCTTGAGAAAGCTCTCTTTTGTTCCACAATTCTTCCATCCACTTTGTGTAGTCTTACATTCATGGCTGCATCCACCTCCTCTACGGTGGCATAAGTGATAAACCCAAAGTTCCTAGAATGCTTGATGCTTGGTTCTCTCATTACCATGCAGTCTGTGAGCATTCCGTTCCCCATTTCCCAAAATGGCTCGTCAGACTCTAGCAGGTGTTTCAAAGCTCAGTCTTCCGATGAAGAGCTTCTGTAGCTGTTCAGGAATCTTGGGAGACTCTGACTTAGACATGATGGCAGCTGGAAGAGAGACTGAAAATGATTTCTCTGCAGTGTCCACTGGCAGAAAGGCATATTGTTCTTTTAAATGTTACCTTTTCTAATTTTTTTGGCAGTACCAGGGACTGAACTCATAACCTTGCACTTGACAGGCAAGGGCTTATTCCACTGAGCTATCTCCCTGGCCCTCTAATGTTTTATCAATTACTATTATATTCTTTTAAAAATAAATTAAAAAGCAAAAATGAGAAGTGAAAAATAAATTTTATCCAAAGGAAAAGCTAAATTGTTTGTTCAGTCTAGCATACGTCTACCTGATAATCTGAGGGAGATAACAATATGTAATATAACATTTCTGTTCTTGTTTTGAAATTCTGTACCATTGTATTGTAGGTTGCTTTGCTTTGTCTTTTGTCTTGTTATTTGCTTTTCCTCTTCCTCCTCCTCCTCCTCCTCTTCTTCTTCTTCTTCCTCTTCTTCTTCTTCTTCTTCTTCTTCTTCCTCTTCCTCATCCTCCTCCTCCTCTTCTTCTTCTTCCTCTTCTTCTTCTTCTTCTTCTTCTTCTTCTTCCTCTTCCTCATCCTCCTCCTCCTCTTCTTCTTCTTCCTCTTCTTCTTCTTCTTCTTCTTCTTCTTCTTCTTCTTCTTCTTCTTCTTCCTCTTCTTCTTCTTCTTCTTCTTCTTCTTTTTCTT